>CAWVNZ010000690.1:0-11368 GCA_963930735.1 Dioctria linearis
GATTTTTTTTTTGCCTTTTCTACAGTAAATTTTGCAAAAAATAATTTTTTACTGTCGCAAGTTTTAATTGCGCCAGGGATTGCCTTTCTATAGTAAATTTTTCAAAAATTAATTTCTTACTGTCGCAAATTTTAATTGCGCCAGGGATTGCCCTTTCTATAGTAAATTTTGCAAAAAAGAATTTTTTACAGTCGCAAATTTTAAATACGCCATGGATTGCTTTTTCTATAGTAAATTTTTCAAAAATTAATTTTTTACTGTCGCAAATTTTAAATACGCCAGGGATTGCCTTTTCTACAGTAAATTTTGCAAAAACTAATTTTTTACTGTCGCACATTTTAAATCCGCCAGGGATTGCCATTTCTATAGTAAATTATTCAAAAAATAATTTTTTACTGTCGCAAATTTTAATTGCGCCAGGGATTGCCTTTTCTATAGTAAATTATCCAAAAAATAATTTTTTACTGTGGCAATTTTTAATTGCGCCAGGGATTGCCTTTCCTATAGTAAATTTTTCACAAATTAATTTTTTACTCTCGCAAATTTTAATTACGCCAGGGATTGCCTTTTCTATAGTAAATTATTCAAAAACTAATTTTATACTCTCGCAAATTTTAAATACGCCAGGGATTACCTTTTCTACAGTAAATTTTGCAAAAAATAATTTTTTACTGTCGCAAGTTTTAATTGCGCCAGGGATTGCCTTTCCTATAGTAAATTTTTCACAAATTAATTTTTTACTGTCGCAAATTTTAATTGCGCCACGGATGGCCTTTTCTATAGTAAATTATTCAAAAACTAATTTTATACTCTCGCAAATTTTAAATACGCCAGGGATTGCGTTTTCTACAGTAAATTTTGCAAAAAATAATTTTTTACTGTCGCAAGTTTTAATTGCGCCAGGGATTGCCTTTTCTATAGTAAATTTTTCAAAAATTAATTTGTTACTGTCGCAAATTTTAATTGCGCCAGGGATTGCCCTTTCTATAGTAAATTTTGCAATAAAGAATTTTTTACAGTCGCAAATTTTAAATACGCCATGGATTGCTTTTTCTATAGTAAATTTTTCAAAAATTAATTTTTTACTGTCGCAAATTTTAAATACGCCAGGGATTGCCTTTTCTACAGTAAATTTTGCAAAAACTAATTTTTTACTGTCGCACATTTTAAATCCGCCAGGGATTGCCATTTCTATAGTAAATTATTCAAAAAATAATTTTTTACTGTCGAAAATTGTAACTGCGCCAGGGATTGCCTTTTCTATAGTAAATTTTTCAAAAAATAATTTTTTACTGTCGCACATTTTAAATCCGCCAGGGATTGCCATTTCTATAATAAATTATTCAAAAAATAATTTTTTACTGTCGCAAATTTTAATTGCGCCAGGGATTGCATTTCTACAGTAAATTTTTCAAAAAATAATTTTTTACTGTCGCAAATTTTAATTACGCCAGGGATTGCGTTTTCTATAGTAAATTATTCAAAAAATAATTTTTTACTGTCGCAAATTTTAATTGCGCCAGGGATTGCCTTTCTATAGTAAATTTTGCAAAAAATTATTTTCTACTGTCGCAAATTTTAATTGCGCCAGGGATTGCCTTTTCTATAGTAAATTATTCAAAAAATAATTTTTTACTGTCGCAAATTTTAGTTGCGCCAGGGATTGCCTTTTCTATAGTAAATTATTCAAAAAATAAATTTTTACTGTCGCAAATTTTAATTGCGCCAGGGATTGCCTTTTCTATAGTAAATTATTCAAAAACTAATTTTATACTCTCGCAAATTTTAAATACGCCAGGGATTGCCTTTTCTACAGTAAATTTTGCAAAAAAGAATTTTTTACAGTCGCAAATTTTAAATACGCCATGGATTGCTTTTTCTATAGTAAATTTTTCAAAAATTAATTTTTTACTGTCGCAAATTTTAAATACGCCAGGGATTGCCTTTTCTACAGTAAATTTTGCAAAAACTAATTTTTTACTGTCGCACATTTTAAATCCGCCAGGAATTGCCATTTCTATAGTAAATTATTCAAAATATAATTTTTTACTGTCGCAAATTTTAATTGCGCCAGGGATTGCCTTTTCTACAGTAAATTTTTCAAAAAATAATTTTTTACTGTCGCAAATTTTAATTACGCCAGGGATTGCGTTTTCTATAGTAAATTATTCAAAAAATAATTTTTTACTGTCGCAAATTTTAATTGCGCCAGGGATTGCCTTTCTATAGTAAATTTTGCAAAAAATTATTTTCTACTGTCGAAAATTTTAATTGCGCCAGGGATTGCCTTTTCTATAGTAAATTATTCAAAAAATAATTTTTTACTGTCGCAAATTTTAAATCCGCCAGGGATTGCCTTTTCTATAGTAAATTTTTCAAAAAATAATTTTCTACTGTCGCAAATTTTAATTGCGCCAGGGATTGCCTTTTCTATAGTAAATTATTCAAAAAATAAATTTTTACTGTCGCAAATTTTAATTGCGCCAGGGATTGCCTTTTCTATAGTAAATTATTCAAAAACTAATTTTATACTCTCGCAAATTTTAAATACGCCAGGGATTGCCTTTTCTACAGTAAATTTTGCAAAAAATAATTTTTTACTGTCGCAAGTTTTAATTGCGCCAGGGATTGCCTTTTCTATAGTAAATTTTTCAAAAATTATTTTGTTACTGTCGCAAATTTTAATTGCGCCAGGGATTGCCCTTTCTATAGTAAATTTTGCAAGAAAGAATTTTTTACAGTCGCAAATTTTAAATACGCCATGGATTGCTTTTTCTATAGTAAATTTTTCAAAAATTAATTTTTTACTGTCGCAAATTTTAAATACGCCAGGGATTGCCTTTTCTACAGTAAATTTTTCAAAAAATAATTTTTTACTGTCTCAAATTTTAATTGCGCCAGGGAATGCCTTTTCTATAGTAAATTTTTCAAAAAATAATTTTTTACTGTCGCACATTTTAAATCCGCCAGGGATTGCCTTTTCTATAGTAAATTTTTCACAAATTAATTTTCTACTGTCGCAAATTTTAATTGCGCCAGGGATTGCCTTTTCTATAGTAAATTATTCAAAAAATAATTTTTTACTGTCGCAAATTTTAAATCCGCCAGGGATTGCCTTTTCTACAGTAAATTTTGCAAAAACTAATTTTTTACTGTCGCAAATTTTAATTGCGCCAGGGATTGCCTTTTCTACAGTAAATTTTGCAAAAAATAATTTTTTACTGTCGCAAGTTTTAATTGCGCCAGGGATTGCCTTTTCCATAGTAAATTTTTCAAAAATTAATTTTTTACTGTCGCAAATTTTAATTGCGCCAGGGATTGCCTTTTCTACAGTAAATTTTTCAAAAAATTAATTTTTTACTGTCGAAAATTTTAATTACGTCAGGGATTGCCTTTTCTATAGTAAATTTTGCAAAAAATAATTTTTTACTGTCGCAAATTTTAATTACGCCAGGGATTGCCTTTTCTACAGTAAATTTTGCAAAAAATATTTTTTTACTGTCGCAAATTTTAATTACGCCAGGGATTGCCTATTCTATAGTAAATTATTCAAAAAATAATTTTTTACTGTCGCAAATTTTAATTGCGCCAGGGATTGCCTTTTCTATAGTAAATTATCCAAAAAATAATTTTTTACTGTGGCAATTTTTAATTGCGCCAGGGATTGCCTTTCCTATAGTAAATTTTTCACAAATTAATTTTTTACTGTCGCAAATTTTAATTACGCCAGGGATTGCCTTTTCTATAGTAAATTTTTCAAAAATTAATTTTTTACTGTCGCAAATTGTAACTGCGCCAGGGATTGCCTTTTCTATAGTAAATTTTTCAAAAAATAATTTTTTACTGTCGCAAATTTTAATTGCGCCAGGGATTGCCTTTCTATAGTAAATTTTGCAAAAAATTATTTTCTACTGTCGCAAATTTTAATTGCGCCAGGGATGGCCTTTTCTATAGTAAATTATTCAAAAAATAATTTTTTACTGTCGCAAATTTTAGTTGCGCCAGGGATTGCCTTTTCTATAGTAAATTATTCAAAAAATAAATTTTTACTGTCGCAAATTTTAATTGCGCCAGGGATTGCCTTTTCTATAGTAAATTATTCAAAAACTAATTTTATACTCTCGCAAATTTTAAATACGCCAGGGATTGCCTTTTCTACAGTAAATTTTGCAAAAAATAATTTTTTACTGTCGCAAGTTTTAATTGCGCCAGGGATTGCCTTTTCTATAGTAAATTTTTCAAAAATTAATTTGTTACTGTAGCAAATTTTAATTGCGCCAGGGATTGCCCTTTCTATAGTAAATTTTGCAAAAAAGAATTTTTTACAGTCGCAAATTTTAAATACGCCATGGATTGCTTTTTCTATAGTAAATTTTTCAAAAATTAATTTTTTACTGTCGCAAATTTTAAATACGCCAGGGATTGCCTTTTCTACAGTAAATTTTGCAAAAACTAATTTTTTACTGTCGCAAATTTTAATTGCGCCAGGGATTGCCTTTTCTACAGTAAATTTTGCAAAAAATAATTTTTTACTGTCGCAAGTTTTAATTGCGCCAGGGATTGCCTTTTCCATAGTAAATTTTTCAAAAATTAATTTTTTACTGTCGCAAATTTTAATTGCGCCTTTTCTACAGTAAATTTTTCAAAAAATTAATTTTTTACTGTCGAAAATTTTAATTACGCCAGGGATTGCCTTTTCTATAGTAAATTTTGCAAAAAATAATTTTTTACTGTCGCAAATTTTAATTACGCCAGGGATTGCCTTTTCTACAGTAAATTTTGCAAAAAATATTTTTTTACTGTCGCAAATTTTAATTACGCCAGGGATTGCCTTTTCTATAGTAAATTATTCAAAAAATAATTTTTTACTGTCGCAAATTTTAATTGCGCCAGGGATTGTCTTTTCTATAGTAAATTATCCAAAAAATAATTTTTTACTGTGGCAATTTTTAATTGCGCCAGGGATTGCCTTTCCTATAGTAAATTTTTCACAAATTAATTTTTTACTGTCGCAAATTTTAATTACGCCAGGGATTGCCTTTTCTATAGTAAATTTTTCAAAAATTAATTTTTTACTGTCGCAAATTGTAACTGCGCCAGGGATTGCCTTTTCTATAGTAAATTTTGCAAAAAATAATTTTTTACTGTCGCAAATTTTAATTGCGCCAATGATTGCCTTTTCTACAGTAAATTTTTCACAAATTAATTTTTTACTGTCGCAAATTTTAATTACGCCAGGGATTGCCTTTTCTATAGTAAATTTTTCAAAAAAATATTTTTTACTGTCGCAAATTTTAATTGCGCCAGGGATTGCCTTTTCTACAGTAAATTTTTCAAAAAATAATTTTTTACTGTCGCAAATTTTAATTACGCCAGGGATTGCCTTTTCTATAGTAAATTTTCAAAAAATAATTTTTTACTGTCGCAGATTTTAATTGCGCCAGGGATTGCCTTTTCTACAGTAAATTTTTCAAAAAATAATTTTCTACTGTCGCAAATTTTAATTGCGCCAGGGATTGCCTTTTCTACAGTAAATTTTTCAAAAAATAATTTTTTACTGTCGCAAATTTTAATTGCGCCAGGGATTGCCTTTTCTATAGTAAATTTTTCACAAATTAATTTTTTACTGTCGCAAATTTTGATTACGCCAGGGATTGCCTATTCTATAGTAAATTTTTGAAAAATTAATTTTTTACTGTCGCAAGAAATTGCGCCAGGGATTACCTTTTCTATAGTAAATTTTTCAAAAAATAATTTTTTACTGTCGCAAATTTTAAATCCGCCAGGGATTGCCATTTCTATAGTAAATTATTCAAAAAATAATTTTTTACTGTCGCAAATTTTAATTGCGCCATGGATTGCCTTTTCTATAGTAAATTATTCAAAAACTAATTTTATACTCTCGCAAATTTTAAATACGCCAGGGATTGCCTTTTCTACAGTAAATTTTGCAAAAAATAATTTTTTACTGTCGCAAGTTTTAATTGCGCCAGGGATTGCCTTTTCTATAGTAAATTTTTCAAAAATTAATTTGTTACTGTCGCAAATTTTAATTGCGCCAGAAATTGCCCTTTCTATAGTAAATTTTGCAAAAAATAATTTTTTACAGTCGCAAATTTTAAATACGCCATGGATTGCTTTTTCTATAGTAAATTTTTCAAAAATTAATTTCATACTGTCGCAAATTTTAAATACGCCAGGGATTGCCTTTTCTACAGTAAATTTTTCAAAAAATAATTTTTTACTGTCTCAAATTTTAATTGCGCCAGGGAATGCCTTTTCTATAGTAAATTTTTCAAAAAATAATTTTTTACTGTCGCACATTTTAAATCCGCCAGGAATTGCCTTTTCTATAGTAAATTTTTCACAAATTAATTTTCTACTGTCGCAAATTTTAATTGCGCCAGGGATTGCCTTTTCTATAGTAAATTATTCAAAAAATAATTTTTTACTGTCGCAAATTTTAAATCCGCCAGGGATTGCCTTTTCTATAGTAAATTTTTCAAAAAATAATTTTCTACTGTCGCAAATTTTAATTGCGCCAGGGATTGCCTTTTCTACAGTAAATTTTGCAAAAACTAATTTTTTACTGTCGCAAATTTTAATTGCGCCAGGGATTGCCTTTTCTACAGTAAATTTTGCAAAAAATAATTTTTTACTGTCGCAAGTTTTAATTGCGCCAGGGATTGCCTTTTCCATAGTAAATTTTTCAAAAATTAATTTTTTACTGTCGCAAATTTTAATTGCGCCAGGGATTGCCTTTTCTACAGTAAATTTTTCAAAAAATTAATTTTTTACTGTCGCAAATTTTAATTGCGCCAGGGATTGCCTTTTCTACAGTAAATTTTTCAAAAAATTAATTTTTTACTGTCGAAAATTTTAATTACGCCAGGGATTGCCTTTTCTATAGTAAATTTTGCAAAAAATAATTTTTTACTGTCGCAAATTTTAATTACGCCAGGGATTGCCTTTTCTACAGTAAATTTTGGAAAAAATATTTTTTTATTGTCGCAAATTTTAACTACGCCAGGGATTGCCTTTTTTACTGTCGCAAATTTTAATTACGCCAGGGATTGCCTTTTCTATATTAAATTTTTCAATAATTAATTTTTTACTGTCGCAAATTTTAAATACGCCATGGATTGCCTTTTCTATATTAAATTTTGCAAAAAATAATTTTTTACTGTCGCAAATTTTAATTGCGCCAGGGATTGCCTTTTCTACAGTAAATTTTTCAAAAAATAATTTTCTACTGTCGCAAATTTTAATTGCGCCAGGGATTGCCTTTTCTACAGTAAATTTTTCAAAAAATAATTTTTTACTGTCGCACATTTTAAATCCGCCAGGGATTGCCATTTCTATAGTAAATTATTCAAAAAATAATTTTTTACTGTCGCAAATTTTAATTGCGCCAGGGATTGCCTTTTCTACAGTAAATTTTTCAAAAAATAATTTTTTACTGTCGCAAATTTTAATTACGCCAGGGATTGCCTTTTCTATAGTAAATTATTCAAAAAATAATTTTTTACTGTCGCAAATTTTAATTGCGCCAGGGTTTGCCTTTTCTATAGTAAATTATTCAAAAAATAATTTTTAACTGTCGCAATTTTTAATTGCGCCAGGGATTGCCTTTCCTATAGTAAATTTTTCACAAATTAATTTTTTACTGTCGCAAATTTTAATTACGCCAGGGATTGCCTTTTCTATAGTAAATTTTTCAAAAATTAATTTTTTACTGTCGCAAATTGTAACTGCGCCAAGGATTGCCTTTTCTATAGTAAATTTTGCAAAAAATAATTTTTTACTGTCGCAAATTTTAATTGCGCCAATGATTGCCTTTTCTACAGTAAACTTTTCACAAATTAATTTTTTACTGTCGCAAATTTTAATTACGCCAGGGATTGCCTTTTATATAGTAAATTTTTCAAAAAATAATTTTTTACTGTCGCAAATTTTAATTGCGCCAGGGATTGCCTTTTCTACAGTAAATTTTTCAAAAAATAATTTTTTACTGTCGCAAATTTTAATTACGCCAGGGATTGCCTTTTCTATAGTAAATTTTCAAAAAATAATTTTTTACTGTCGCAAATTTTAATTGCGCCAAGGATTGCCTTTTCTACAGTAAATTTTTCAAAAAATAATTTTCTACTGTCGCAAATTTTAATTGCGCCAGGGATTGCCTTTTCTACAGTAAATTTTTCAAAAAATAATTTTTTACTGTCGCAAATTTTAATTGCGCCAGCGATTGCCTTTTCTATAGTAAATTTTTCACAAATTAATTTTTTACTTTCGCAAATTTTGATTACGCCAGGGATTGCCTATTCTATAGTAAATTTTTGAAAAATTAATTTATTACTGTCGCAAGTAATTGCGCCAGGGATTACTTTTCTATAGTAAATTTTTCAAAAAATAATTTTTTACTGTCGCAAATTTTAAATCCGACAGGGATTGCCATTTCTATAGTAAATTATTCAAAAAATAATTTTTTACTGTCGCAAATTTTAATTGCGCCAGGGATTGCCCTTTCTACAGTAAATTTTTCAAAAAATAATTTTTTACTGTCGCAAATTTTAATTGCGCCAGGGATTGCCTTTTCTATAGTAAATTATTCAAAAAATAATTTTTTACTGTCGCAAATTTTAATTGCGCCAGGGATTGCCTTTTCTATAGAAAATTATTCAAAAAATAATTTTTTACTGTCGCAAATTTTAGTTGCGCCAGAGATTGCCTTTTCTATAGGAAATTATTCAAAAAATAAATTTTTACTGTCGCAAATTTTAATTGCGCCAGGGATTGCTTTTTCTATAGTACATTTTTCAAAAATTAATTTTTTACTGTCGCAAATTTTAAATATGCCAGGGATTGCCTTTTCTACAGTAAATTTTTCAAAAAATAATTTTTTACTGTCTCAAATTTTAATTGCGCCAGGGAATGCCTTTTCTATAGTAAATTTTTCAAAAAATAATTTTTTGCTGTCGCACATTTTAAATACGCCAGGGACTGCCTTTTCTGTAGTAAATTTTTCACAAATTAATTTTCTACTGTCGCAAATTTTAATTGCGCCAGGGATTACCTTTTCTATAGTAAATTATTCAAAAAATAATTTTTTACTGTCGCAAATTTTAAATCCGCCAGGGATTGCCTTTTCTATAGTAAATTTTGCAAAAAATAATTTTTTACTGTCGCAAATTTTAGTTGCGCCAAGGATTGCCTTTTCTACAGTAAATTTTTCACAAATTAATTTTTTACTGTCGCAAATTGTATTTGCGCCAGGGATCACTTTTTTTTTTTGTAAATTTTTCAAAAAATAATTTTTTACTGTCGCAAATTTTAAATCCGCCAGGGATTGCCTTTTCTATAGTAAATTATTCAAAAAATAATTTTTTACTGTCGCAAATTTTAATTGCGCCAGGGATTGCCTTTTCTACAGTAAATTTTTCAAAAAATAATTTTTTACTGTCGCAAATTTTAATTACGCCAGGGATTGCCCTTTCTATAGTAAATAATTCAAAAAATAATTTTATACTGTCGCAAAATTTTAAATACGCCAAGGATTGCCTTTTCTACAGTAAATTTTGCAAAAAATAATTCTTTACTGTCGCAAATTTTAAATCCGCCAGGGATTGCCTTTTCTATAGTAAATTTTGCAAAAAATAATTTTTTACTGTCGCAAATTTTAGTTGCGCCAAGGATTGCCTTTTCTACAGTAAATTTTTCACAAATTAATTTTTTACTGTCGCAAATTGTATTTGCGCCAGGGATCACTTTTTTTTTTTGTAAATTTTTCAAAAAATAATTTTTTACTGTCGCAAATTTTAAATCCGCCAGGGATTGCCTTTTCTATATTAAATTATTCAAAAAATAATTTTTTACTGTCGCAAATTTTAAATCCGCCAGGGATTGCCTTTTCTATAGTAAATTATTCAAAAAATAATTTTTTACTGTCGCAAATTTTAATTGCGCCAGGGATTGCCTTTTCTACAGTAAATTTTTCAAAAAATAATTTTTTACTGTCGCAAATTTTAATTACGCCAGGGATTGCCTTTTCTACAGTAAATTTTTCAAAAAATAATTTTAGACTGTCGCAAATTTTAATTGCGCCAGGGATTGCCTTTTCTATAGTAAATTTTTCAAAAAATAATTTTTTACTGTCGCAAATTTTAAATCCGCCAGGGATTACCTTTTCTATAGTAAATTTTTCAAAAAATAATTTTTTACTGTCGCAAATTTTAAATCCGCCAGGGATTGCCATTTCTATAGTAAATTATTCAAAAAATAATTTTTTACTGTCGCAAATTTTAATTGCGCCAGGGATTGCCTTTTCTACAGTAAATTTTTCAAAAAATAATTTTTTACTGTCGCAAATTTTAATTACGCCAGGGATTGCCTTTTCTATAGTAAATTATTCAAAAAATAATTTTTTACTGTCGCAAATTTTAATTGCGCCAGGGATTGCCTTTTCTATAGTAAATTATTCAAAAAATAATTTTTTACTGTCGCAATTTTTAATTGCACCAGGGATTGCCTTTCCTATAGTAAATTTTTCACAAATTAATTTTTTACTGTCGCAAATTTTAATTACGCCAGGGGTTGCCTTTTCTATAGTAAATTTTTCAAAAATTAATTTTTTACTGTCGCAAATTGTAACTGCGCCAGGGATTGCCTTTTCTATAGTAAATTTTGCAAAAAATAATTTTTTACTATCGCAAATTTTAATTGCGCCAATGATTGCCTTTTCTACAGTAAATTTTTCACAAATTAATTTTTTACTGTCGCAAATTTTAATTACGCCAGGGATTGCCTTTTCTATAGTAAATTTTTCAAAAAATAATTTTTTACTGTCGCAAATTTTAATTGCGCCTTGTATTGCCTTTTCTACAGTAAATTTTTCAAAAAATAATTTTTTACTGTCGCAAATTTTAATTACGCCAGGGATTGCCTTTTCTATAGTAAATTTTCAAAAAATAATTTTTTACTGTCGCAAATTTTAATTGCGCCAGGGATTGCCTTTTCTACAGTAAATTTTTCAAAAAATAATTTTCTACTGTCGCAAATTTTAATTGCGCCAGGGATTGCCTTTTCTACAGTAAATTTTTCAAAAAATAATTTTTTACTGTCGCAAATTTTAATTGCGCCAGGGATTGCCTTTTCTATAGTAAATTTTTCACAAATTAATTTTTTACTGTCGCAAATTTTGATTACGCCAGGGATTGCCTATTCTATAGTAAATTTTTGAAAAATTAATTTTTTACTGTCGCAAATTGTAATTGCGCCAGGGATTACCTTTTCTATAGTAAATTTTTCAAAAAATAATTTTTTACTGTCGCAAATTTTAAATCCGCCAGGGATTGCCATTTCTATAGTAAAT
>CAWVNZ010000691.1:0-68589 GCA_963930735.1 Dioctria linearis
AGTCAGGATACTAAACACTACAAACAAAACCACCACACTACAACATTCCGACATAATAACACAACACCTCTCAGACTTTAACGTCATTAATACAGACACAATAAAATCAAAAAGAACAGAACAAGTTATCTCCAAATTAAACTTAAACAGCATTCCAAACTACGCCAAACTTCAATTCGAAGAATTATGCCGAGAATATGAAGACATATTTGCGTTAGAAAGTGAACCTCTAACAACCAATAACTTCTACAAACAAAATATAGAACTAACTGATAATAGAGCAGTATACACAAAAAACTACCGAATACCAGAAGCACACAAAACCGAGATTAATAGGCAGGTAGACAAAATGCTAGTAGACGGAATAATAGAGAACTCTGTTTCTCACTTTAATTCTCCAATACTACTAGTACCCAAAAAATCCAACAACCAAAATAAAAAATGGCGTTTAGTAGTTGATTTTAGGAATCTTAATAAAAAAGTTCTGGCAGATAAATTTCCCTTACCGCGTATAGAAGAGATACTCGACCAAATGGGCCGAGCCAAATACTTCTCTACACTTGACCTTATGTCCGGATTCCACCAAATACCATTAGAGGAATCTTCTAGAAAGTTCACAGCTTTTTCAACTAACCAAGGTCACTACCAGTATACACGACTTCCTTTCGGACTTAATATAAGTCCAAATAGTTTCCAAAGGATGATGACCATCGCCATGACGGGTCTACCACCGGAAATAGCCTTTCTGTACATTGACGACATCATAGTCGTCGGATGTTCACAGTCACACCATATAAAAAACTTGCAAACAGTATTTAACAGATTACGAGAGCGTAATCTCAAATTAAATCCTGAAAAATGCAAATTTTTCCAAACCGAAGTCACCTATCTTGGACATCGAATATCAGCACAAGGCATAAGCCCAGACAGTTCAAAATACGAGGTAGTTAAAAATTATCCTATCCCAAAAAACGCCGACGAAGTCAGACGATTCGTAGCATTCTGTAATTATTACCGCCGTTTCATCCCCAACTTTGCAGAAATAGCACTACCGTTAAACAAACTACTCCGGAAAAACACAAAATTCGAATGGGCAGAAATCCAACAAAAATCTTTCGATGCTCTCAAATCAAGTTTGATATCCCCAATAATACTGCAGCACCCTGATTTCAAAACCCAATTCACCATTTCCACAGACGCCTCGAATGCTGCATGTGGAGCAATCTTATCACAAAGTGTCGACGGAACAGAACACCCAATCGCATACGCTAGTAAAACATTTACTGCCGGAGAAAAAAATAAGTCAGTAATTGAAAAGGAACTCGCAGCAATACATTGGGCAATTATACATTTTAAGCCTTATGTTTATGGCAGAAAATTCACAATAAGAACAGACCATCGACCCTTAACATATCTTTTTGGCATGAAAAACCCATCATCTAAACTAACACGAATGAGGTTAGATTTAGAGGAATTCGATTTCGAAGTCAAATACATTAAAGGAAAAGGAAATAACGGACCCGACGCGTTATCAAGAATACAACTTGACATTAATGATTTGAAGGAAATAAATGTCCGACGCGTCCAAACCCGAGCAATGAAAAAACAAAAAGAACAAAACATAATGTCCGATGAAATGAAAAATACTCCTATAGTCCCGCAGCCTGATCAACTGCGCGTTTGGGAGATACCATCTCCAACAAAGATAGCCAAATTACCTGAACTAAAAGTAAAAATTGAGAACTGCAGTAATAAAGAAACACAAATAGAAATAAATATAGTGCACAAGTATGAAATAAAATATAAGCGGTATATAAATATAAAAAACAACCAACCAGTAGAGCCCGCACTAGAGCAGGTACTCGAAGTATTGGATAATGATATATATAAACAATTTCAGACCAAGACTCTGAAACTTTCTGCAGAAAGCGAGATATTTAAAATAATTAATTTAACCGCATTTAAAATCCTAGGAAACAAAGTATTAAAAAATATAAACGTTAAAATTTTCAAACCGCAACGGTACATATCAGAAACAACGAAAATAAACGAAATCCTACATAACTATCACTCCACACCTACAGGAGGACATCTGGGTCAATCAAGACTGTATAAAAAGCTGAAGGAAATGTACAAATGGAAGAAAATGAGGAAAACAATAGCGAAATATATAAACAGATGCGAGCTTTGTGCGAAAAATAAGCACCAAAAGCATAATAAAGAGCATATGGAAATAACTACAACACCAACAAAAGTTTTCGACATTGTATCCATTGACACAGTCGGCCCATTTACAAAAACCACCAACGATAACAGATACGCAGTAACAATGCAATGCGATCTAAGCAAGTATATAGTAATAATACCCACAAAGGACAAGGAAGCAAATTCCATAGCAAGAGCCATAGTGAATGGGTTCATACTAACATACGGACCTATGAGCAAAATTAAAACTGATCTAGGAACGGAATACAAAAACCAGGTCTTTGCGGAAGTATGTAATATACTGAAAATAAAACAACTGTTCGCGACCGCCGCACATCCCGAAACGATCGGAGCACTAGAAAGAAACCACAAGTGCCTAAATGAATATCTCAGATGTTTTGTTAATGACAATAGAGACGATTGGGATACATGGATTCCATATTACGCATTCTGCTACAACACCACACCAAACACCGTACATGGCTACACACCATTCGAACTCATATTTGCCAAAAATATAGACCTACCTTCAGAACTCACAATTGATAGACCAGATCCCGTGTATAATTATGACCTGTATAGTAAAGAGATGAAATACAGACTTCAACAAGCCATAGGTAAGGCAAAACAATACCTCCAGGCATCTAAAGTGCGAAGAAAGCAAGTCAAGGATGCTAATTGCAAACCAATATCAATCAAAGTAGGCGACAAAGTACTAATGACAGTACAAAATAGACGAAAACTAGATCCTCTATACAACGGACCTTATATAATTAAATCAATAGACAACGTAAATTGCATTATCGAAGATATAAATAAGAACAAAATCAAAATACATAAGAATAGGCTAAGAAAGATAGAAAATTAAAAATTATGTACTATTATTCTAACTATCTCTAGCATGTTAAATTAGATTACACACCGGTGTAGACAAATAAGAATTATTGTAATCAACTAGATAAGTAAACGTAAACAATAAAGATCCCAATTACTAATGCCATTGAGCAATTAAGAGCTATAATAATAAACTATATATAAGTAGGTATATGTAAATACGACTAGGAATTAAGACTCATTATAATCAGCTACATACAAAAACATACCATATGAACTATTAGTATACATAAGCGATAAAATGCTTCATTGCGGCGAGCAAACAATTAAGGTTTAACGTAAACAAACTAAAAAAAAAAAAAAAAAAAAAAAAAAAAAAAAAAAAAAAAAAAAAAAAAAAAAAAAAAAATTTATGTAAACACAAATTTTTTTTTTCCCTAAGGGGGAAAGGTGTGATATACATTTAATACCATAAATACAAACAACACTAAAAAGCTGTAAACACAAATTTCACAACAAATGTAAAACGCTAAAATTAATCAGCACAAATTTATTACAACACCATTCATAATCGAAAATAATTGATGATAATAATGACATACATTTATTTGCAACAAGCAAGCGATTGCACCACTGACCCAAACGATTCATCGTCAAGGGGTTTCACGCGTAAATGCATGTCATCATAATTTTATGCACATTGCTTACTCGCCCAGCGTCAGCATTTAGAATAGTAAGAATAGGGTACCATAGGTTACTAATTATGTATATATAGGCTAAGAACGATCAATAAAAGAATTCATTCAGTTCTCTTGATTTATCGAGAAAGTTACAAACCGTCGTGTATTATTCCACATAGGAGTACTAAGCTGTACAGCTGCTCCTACTATTCATACCCCCATTTTATCTCGGAGTCTGAGCTGTTAATAGCCGCTCCAGTGGAGTCAAAGTCACACGACTGCTCCCAGGTTTTTCTTTAAAAATTATAAAAGATACTACAGTCGCAAATTTTAATTGCGCCAGGGATTGCCTTTTCTATAGTAAATTATTCAAAAACTAATTTTATACTGTCGCAAATTTTAAATGCGCCAGGGATTGCCTTTTCTACAGTAAATTATTCAAAAAATAATTTTATACTGTCGCAAATTTTAATTGCGCCAGGGATTGCCTTTTCTACAGTAAATTATTCAAAAACTAATTTTATACTGTCGCAAATTTTAAATATCCCAGGGATTGCCTTTTCTACAGTAAATTTTTCAAAAACTAATTTTATACTGTCGCAAATTTTAATTGCGCCAGGGATTGCCTTTTCTACAGTAAATTATTCAAAAAATAATTTTCTACTGTCGCAAATTTTAATTGCGCCAGGGATTGCCTTTTCTACAGTAAATTATTCAAAAAATAATTTTCAACTGTCGCAAATTTTAAATATCCCAGGGATTGCCTTTTCTACAGTAAATTATTCAAAAAATAATTTTATACTGTCGCAAATTTTAATTGCGCCAGGGATTGCCTTTTCTATAGTAAATTATTCAAAAAATAATTTTATACTGTCGCAAATTTTATGTGCGCCAGGGATTGCCTTTTCTATAGTAAATTATTCAAAAAATAATTTTCAACTGTCGCAAATTTTAAATATCCCAGGGATTGCCTTTTCTATAGTAAATTATTCAAAAAATAATTTTCAACTGTCGCAAATTTTAAATATCCCAGGGATTGCCTTTTCTACAGTAAATTATTCAAAAAATAATTTTATACTGTCACAAATTTTAATTGCGCCAGGGATTGCCTTTTCTACAGTAAATTATTCAAAAAATAATTTTCTACTGTCGCAAATTTTAATTGCGCCAGGGATTGCCTTTTCTATAG
The DNA here is from genome assembly GCA_963930735.1 of Dioctria linearis. Taxonomy (NCBI): domain Eukaryota; kingdom Metazoa; phylum Arthropoda; class Insecta; order Diptera; family Asilidae; genus Dioctria; species Dioctria linearis. Next base: position 4,909 of record CAWVNZ010000691.1, read on the forward strand.
TAAATTATTCAAAAACTAATTTTATACTGTCACAAATTTTAATTGCGCCAGGGATTGCCTTTTCTACAGTAAATTATTCAAAAACTAATTTTATACTGTCGCAAATTTTAATTGCGCCAGGGATTGCCTTTTCTATAGTAAATTATTCAAAAAATAATTTTCAACTGTCACAAATTTTAATTGCGCCAGGGATTGCCTTTTCTACAGTAAATTATTCAAAAAATAATTTTCTACTGTCACAAATTTTAATTGCGCCAGGGATTGCCTTTTCTACAGTAAATTATTCAAAAAATAATTTTCTACTGTCGCAAATTTTAATTGCGCCAGGGATTGCCTTTTCTACAGTAAATTATTCAAAAAATAATTTTCAACTGTCGCAAATTTTAAATATCCCAGGGATTGCCTTTTCTACAGTAAATTATTCAAAAAATAATTTTATACTGTCGCAAATTTTAATTGCGCCAGGGATTGCCTTTTCTATAGTAAATTATTCAAAAAATAATTTTATACTGTCGCAAATTTTATGTGCGCCAGGGATTGCCTTTTCTATAGTAAATTATTCAAAGAATAATTTTCAACTGTCGCAAATTTTAAATATCCCAGGGATTGCCTTTTCTATAGTAAATTATTCAAAAAATAATTTTCAACTGTCGCAAATTTTAAATATCCCAGGGATTGCCTTTTCTACAGTAAATTATTCAAAAAATAATTTTATACTGTCACAAATTTTAATTGCGCCAGGGATTGCCTTTTCTATAGTAAATTATTCAAAAACTAATTTTATACTGTCGCAAATTTTAAATATCCCAGGGATTGCCTTTTCTATAGTAAATTATTCAAAAAATAATTTTCAACTGTCGCAAATTTTAAATATCCCAGGGATTGCCTTTTCTACAGTAAATTATTCAAAAAATAATTTTATACTGTCACAAATTTTAATTGCGCCAGGGATTGCCTTTTCTACAGTAAATTATTCAAAAAATAATTTTCTACTGTCGCAAATTTTAATTGCGCCAGGGATTGCCTTTTCTATAGTAAATTATTCAAAAAATAATTTTATACTGTCGCAAATTTTAAATATCCCAGGGATTGCCTTTTCTACAGTAAATTTTTCAAAAACTAATTTTATACTGTCGCAAATTTTAATTGCGCCAGGGATTGCCTTTTCTATAGTAAATTATTCAAAAACTAATTTTATACTGTCGCAAATTTTAATTACGCCAGGGATTGCCTTTTCTACAGTAAATTATTCAAAAAATAATTTTCAACTGTCGCAAATTTTAATTGCGCCAGGGATTGCCTTTTCTATAGTAAATTTTTCAAAAAATAATTTTCAACTGTCACAAATTTTAATTGCGCCAGGGATTGCCTTTTATATAGTAAATTTTTCAAAAACTAATTTTATACTGTCGCAAATTTTAATTGCGCCAGGGATTGCCTTTTCTATAGTAAATTATTCAAAAAATAATTTTATACTGTCGCAAATTTTAATTACGCCAGGGATTGCCTTTTCTACAGTAAATTATTCAAAAAATAATTTTCTACTGTCGCAAATTTTAATTGCGCCAGGGATTGCCTTTTCTATAGTAAATTATTCAAAAACTAATTTTATACTGTCGCAAATTTTAAATGCGCCAGGGATTGCCTTTTCTACAGTAAATTATTCAAAAAATAATTTTATACTGTCGCAAATTTTAATTGCGCCAGGGATTGCCTTTTCTACAGTAAATTATTCAAAAACTAATTTTATACTGTCGCAAATTTTAAATATCCCAGGGATTGCCTTTTCTACAGTAAATTTTTCAAAAACTAATTTTATACTGTCGCAAATTTTAATTGCGCCAGGGATTGCCTTTTCTACAGTAAATTATTCAAAAAATAATTTTCTACTGTCGCAAATTTTAATTGCGCCAGGGATTGCCTTTTCTACAGTAAATTATTCAAAAAATAATTTTCAACTGTCGCAAATTTTAAATATCCCAGGGATTGCCTTTTCTACAGTAAATTATTCAAAAAATAATTTTATACTGTCGCAAATTTTAATTGCGCCAGGGATTGCCTTTTCTATAGTAAATTATTCAAAAAATAATTTTATACTGTCGCAAATTTTATGTGCGCCAGGGATTGCCTTTTCTATAGTAAATTATTCAAAAAATAATTTTCAACTGTCGCAAATTTTAAATATCCCAGGGATTGCCTTTTCTATAGTAAATTATTCAAAAAATAATTTTCAACTGTCGCAAATTTTAAATATCCCAGGGATTGCCTTTTCTACAGTAAATTATTCAAAAAATAATTTTATACTGTCACAAATTTTAATTGCGCCAGGGATTGCCTTTTCTACAGTAAATTATTCAAAAAATAATTTTCTACTGTCGCAAATTTTAATTGCGCCAGGGATTGCCTTTTCTATAGTAAATTATTCAAAAACTAATTTTATACTGTCACAAATTTTAATTGCGCCAGGGATTGCCTTTTCTACAGTAAATTATTCAAAAACTAATTTTATACTGTCGCAAATTTTAATTGCGCCAGGGATTGCCTTTTCTATAGTAAATTATTCAAAAAATAATTTTCAACTGTCACAAATTTTAATTGCGCCAGGGATTGCCTTTTCTACAGTAAATTATTCAAAAAATAATTTTATACTGTCGCAAATTTTAATTGCGCCAGGGATTGCCTTTTATATAGTAAATTTTTCAAAAACTAATTTTATACTGTCGCAAATTTTAATTGCGCCAGGGATTGCCTTTTCTATAGTAAATTATTCAAAAAATAATTTTATACTGTCGCAAATTTTAATTGCGCCAGGGATTGCCTTTTATATAGTAAATTTTTCAAAAACTAATTTTATACTGTCGCAAATTTTAAATATCCCAGGGATTGCCTTTTCTATAGTAAATTATTCAAAAACTAATTTTCAACTGTCACAAATTTTAAATATCCCAGGGATTGCCTTTTCTACAGTAAATTATTCAAAAAATAATTTTCTACTGTCGCAAATTTTAATTGCGCCAGGGATTGCCTTTTCTACAGTAAATTATTCAAAAAATAATTTTCAACTGTCGCAAATTTTAAATATCCCAGGGATTGCCTTTTCTACAGTAAATTTTTCAAAAACTAATTTTATACTGTCACAAATTTTAATTGCGCCAGGGATTGCCTTTTCTACAGTAAATTATTCAAAAAATAATTTTCTACTGTCACAAATTTTAATTGCGCCAGGGATTGCCTTTTCTACAGTAAATTATTCAAAAAATAATTTTCTACTGTCGCAAATTTTAATTGCGCCAGGGATTGCCTTTTCTACAGTAAATTATTCAAAAAATAATTTTCAACTGTCGCAAATTTTAAATATCCCAGGGATTGCCTTTTCTACAGTAAATTATTCAAAAAATAATTTTATACTGTCGCAAATTTTAATTGCGCCAGGGATTGCCTTTTCTATAGTAAATTATTCAAAAATTAATTTTATACTGTCGCAAATTTTATGTGCGCCAGGGATTGCCTTTTCTATAGTAAATTATTCAAAAAATAATTTTCAACTGTCGCAAATTTTAAATATCCCAGGGATTGCCTTTTCTATAGTAAATTATTCAAAAAATAATTTTCAACTGTCGCAAATTTTAAATATCCCAGGGATTGCCTTTTCTACAGTAAATTATTCAAAAAATAATTTTATACTGTCACAAATTTTAATTGCGCCAGGGATTGCCTTTTCTACAGTAAATTATTCAAAAACTAATTTTATACTGTCGCAAATTTTAATTGCGCCAGGGATTGCCTTTTCTATAGTAAATTATTCAAAAAATAATTTTCAACTGTCACAAATTTTATGTGCGCCAGGGATTGCCTTTTCTACAGTAAATTATTCAAAAAATAATTTTCAACTGTCACAAATTTTATGTGCGCCAGGGATTGCCTTTTCTACAGTAAATTATTCAAAAAATAATTTTATACTGTCGCAAATTTTAATTGCGCCAGGGATTGCCTTTTCTATAGTAAATTTTTCAAAAACTAATTTTATACTGTCGCAAATTTTAATTGCGCCAGGGATTGCCTTTTATATAGTAAATTTTTCAAAAACTAATTTTATACTGTCGCAAATTTTAAATATCCCAGGGATTGCCTTTTCTATAGTAAATTATTCAAAAACTAATTTTATACTGTCGCAAATTTTAATTGCGCCAGGGATTGCCTTTTCTATAGTAAATTATTCAAAAACTAATTTTATACTGTCGCAAATTTTAAATATCCCAGGGATTGCCTTTTCTATAGTAAATTATTCAAAAAATAATTTTCTACTGTCGCAAATTTTAATTGCGCCAGGGATTGCCTTTTCTACAGTAAATTATTCAAAAAATAATTTTCTACTGTCGCAAATTTTATGTGCGCCAGGGATTGCCTTTTCTATAGTAAATTATTCAAAAACTAATTTTCTACTGTCGCAAATTTTAATTGCGCCAGGGATTGCCTTTTCTATAGTAAATTATTCAAAAACTAATTTTTTACTGTCGCAAATTTTAATTGCGCCAGGGATTGCCTTTTCTATAGTAAATTATTCAAAAAATAATTTTATACTGTCACAAATTTTAATTGCGCCAGGGATTGCCTTTTCTACAGTAAATTATTCAAAAAATAATTTTATACTGTCGCAAATTTTAATTGCGCCAGGGATTGCCTTTTCTACAGTAAATTATTCAAAAACTAATTTTATACTGTCGCAAATTTTAATTGCGCCAGGGATTGCCTTTTCTATAGTAAATTATTCAAAAAATAATTTTATACTGTCACAAATTTTAATTGCGCCAGGGATTGCCTTTTCTACAGTAAATTATTCAAAAAATAATTTTATACTGTCACAAATTTTAATTGCGCCAGGGATTGCCTTTTCTATAGTAAATTATTCAAAAAATAATTTTCAACTGTCACAAATTTTAATTGCGCCAGGGATTGCCTTTTCTACAGTAAATTATTCAAAAAATAATTTTATACTGTCGCAAATTTTAATTGCGCCAGGGATTGCCTTTTATATAGTAAATTTTTCAAAAACTAATTTTATACTGTCGCAAATTTTAATTGCGCCAGGGATTGCCTTTTCTATAGTAAATTATTCAAAAAATAATTTTATACTGTCGAAAATTTTAATTGCGCCAGGGATTGCCTTTTCTATAGTAAATTATTCAAAAACTAATTTTATACTGTCGCAAATTTTAAATATCCCAGGGATTGCCTTTTCTATAGTAAATTATTCAAAAAATAATTTTCTACTGTCGCAAATTTTAATTGCGCCAGGGATTGCCTTTTCTATAGTAAATTATTCAAAAAATAATTTTCAACTGTCACAAATTTTAATTGCGCCAGGGATTGCCTTTTCTATAGTAAATTATTCAAAAAATAATTTTATACTGTCGCAAATTTTAATTGCGCCAGGGATTGCCTTTTCTACAGTAAATTATTCAAAAACTAATTTTATACTGTCGCAAATTTTAATTGCGCCAGGGATTGCCTTTTCTATAGTAAATTATTCAAAAAATAATTTTATACTGTCACAAATTTTAATTGCGCCAGGGATTGCCTTTTCTACAGTAAATTATTCAAAAAATAATTTTATACTGTCACAAATTTTAATTGCGCCAGGGATTGCCTTTTCTATAGTAAATTATTCAAAAAATAATTTTCAACTGTCACAAATTTTAATTGCGCCAGGGATTGCCTTTTCTACAGTAAATTATTCAAAAAATAATTTTATACTGTCGCAAATTTTAATTGCGCCAGGGATTGCCTTTTATATAGTAAATTTTTCAAAAACTAATTTTATACTGTCGCAAATTTTAATTGCGCCAGGGATTGCCTTTTCTATAGTAAATTATTCAAAAAATAATTTTATACTGTCGAAAATTTTAATTGCGCCAGGGATTGCCTTTTCTATAGTAAATTATTCAAAAACTAATTTTATACTGTCGCAAATTTTAAATATCCCAGGGATTGCCTTTTCTATAGTAAATTATTCAAAAAATAATTTTCTACTGTCGCAAATTTTAATTGCGCCAGGGATTGCCTTTTCTACAGTAAATTATTCAAAAAATAATTTTCTACTGTCGCAAATTTTATGTGCGCCAGGGATTGCCTTTTCTACAGTAAATTATTCAAAAAATAATTTTCTACTGTCGCAAATTTTAATTGCGCCAGGGATTGCCTTTTCTACAGTAAATTATTCAAAAAATAATTTTCTACTCTCGCAAATTTTAATTGCGCCAGGGATTGCCTTTTCTATAGTAAATTATTCAAAAAATAATTTTATACTGTCACAAATTTTAATTGCGCCAGGGATTGCCTTTTCTACAGTAAATTATTCAAAAAATAATTTTATACTGTCGCAAATTTTAATTGCGCCAGGGATTGCCTTTTCTACAGTAAATTATTCAAAAACTAATTTTATACTGTCGCAAATTTTAATTGCGCCAGGGATTGCCTTTTCTACAGTAAATTATTCAAAAACTAATTTTATACTGTCGCAAATTTTAATTGCGCCAGGGATTGCCTTTTCTACAGTAAATTATTCAAAAACTAATTTTATACTGTCGCAAATTTTAAATATCCGAGGGATTGCCTTTTCTACAGTAAATTTTTCAAAAACTAATTTTATACTGTCGCAAATTTTAATTGCGCCAGGGATTGCCTTTTCTATAGTAAATTATTCAAAAACTAATTTTATACTGTCGCAAATTTTATGTGCGCCAGGGATTGCCTTTTCTATAGTAAATTATTCAAAAAATAATTTTCAACTGTCACAAATTTTAATTGCGCCAGGGATTGCCTTTTCTATAGTAAATTATTCAAAAAATAATTTTCTACTGTCGCAAATTTTAATTGCGCCAGGGATTGCCTTTTCTACAGTAAATTATTCAAAAAATAATTTTCAACTGTCGCAAATTTTAAATATCCCAGGGATTGCCTTTTCTATAGTAAATTATTCAAAAAATAATTTTATACTGTCACAAATTTTAATTGCGCCAGGGATTGCCTTTTCTATAGTAAATTATTCAAAAAATAATTTTATACTGTCACAAATTTTAATTGCGCCAGGGATTGCCTTTTCTACAGTAAATTATTCAAAAAATAATTTTATACTGTCACAAATTTTAATTACGCCAGGGATTGCCTTTTCTATAGTAAATTATTCAAAAACTAATTTTATACTGTCGCAAATTTTATGTGCGCCAGGGATTGCCTTTTCTATAGTAAATTATTCAAAAACTAATTTTATACTGTCGCAAATTTTAATTGCGCCAGGGATTGCCTTTTCTATAGTAAATTATTCAAAAACTAATTTTATACTGTCACAAATTTTAATTGCGCCAGGGATTGCCTTTTCTACAGTAAATTATTCAAAAAATAATTTTCTACTGTCGCAAATTTTAAATATCCCAGGGATTGCCTTTTCTACAGTAAATTATTCAAAAAATAATTTTATACTGTCACAAATTTTAATTGCGCCAGGGATTGCCTTTTCTATAGTAAATTATTCAAAAACTAATTTTATACTGTCGCAAATTTTAAATATCCCAGGGATTGCCTTTTCTATAGTAAATTATTCAAAAAATAATTTTCTACTGTCGCAAATTTTAATTGCGCCAGGGATTGCCTTTTCTATAGTAAATTATTCAAAAAATAATTTTCAACTGTCACAAATTTTAATTGCGCCAGGGATTGCCTTTTCTATAGTAAATTATTCAAAAAATAATTTTATACTGTCACAAATTTTAATTGCGCCAGGGATTGCCTTTTCTACAGTAAATTTTTCAAAAACTAATTTTATACTGTCGCAAATTTTAATTGCGCCAGGGATTGCCTTTTCTATAGTAAATTATTCAAAAAATAATTTTATACTGTCGAAAATTTTAATTGCGCCAGGGATTGCCTTTTCTATAGTAAATTATTCAAAAACTAATTTTATACTGTCGCAAATTTTAAATATCCCAGGGATTGCCTTTTCTATAGTAAATTATTCAAAAAATAATTTTCTACTGTCGCAAATTTTAATTGCGCCAGGGATTGCCTTTTCTATAGTAAATTATTCAAAAAATAATTTTCAACTGTCACAAATTTTAATTGCGCCAGGGATTGCCTTTTCTATAGTAAATTATTCAAAAAATAATTTTATACTGTCGCAAATTTTAATTGCGCCAGGGATTGCCTTTTCTACAGTAAATTATTCAAAAACTAATTTTATACTGTCGCAAATTTTAATTGCGCCAGGGATTGCCTTTTCTACAGTAAATTATTCAAAAAATAATTTTCTACTGTCACAAATTTTAATTGCGCCAGGGATTGCCTTTTCTACAGTAAATTATTCAAAAAATAATTTTCTACTGTCGCAAATTTTAATTGCGCCAGGGATTGCCTTTTCTACAGTAAATTATTCAAAAAATAATTTTCAACTGTCGCAAATTTTAAATATCCCAGGGATTGCCTTTTCTACAGTAAATTATTCAAAAAATAATTTTATACTGTCGCAAATTTTAATTGCGCCAGGGATTGCCTTTTCTATAGTAAATTATTCAAAAAATAATTTTATACTGTCGCAAATTTTATGTGCGCCAGGGATTGCCTTTTCTATAGTAAATTATTCAAAGAATAATTTTCAACTGTCGCAAATTTTAAATATCCCAGGGATTGCCTTTTCTATAGTAAATTATTCAAAAAATAATTTTCAACTGTCGCAAATTTTAAATATCCCAGGGATTGCCTTTTCTACAGTAAATTATTCAAAAAATAATTTTATACTGTCACAAATTTTAATTGCGCCAGGGATTGCCTTTTCTACAGTAAATTATTCAAAAAATAATTTTCTACTGTCACAAATTTTAATTGCGCCAGGGATTGCCTTTTCTACAGTAAATTATTCAAAAAATAATTTTCTACTGTCGCAAATTTTAATTGCGCCAGGGATTGCCTTTTCTACAGTAAATTATTCAAAAAATAATTTTCAACTGTCGCAAATTTTAAATATCCCAGGGATTGCCTTTTCTATAGTAAATTATTCAAAAAATAATTTTATACTGTCACAAATTTTAATTGCGCCAGGGATTGCCTTTTCTACAGTAAATTTTTCAAAAACTAATTTTATACTGTCGCAAATTTTAATTGCGCCAGGGATTGCCTTTTCTATAGTAAATTATTCAAAAAATAATTTTATACTGTCGAAAATTTTAATTGCGCCAGGGATTGCCTTTTCTATAGTAAATTATTCAAAAACTAATTTTATACTGTCGCAAATTTTAAATATCCCAGGGATTGCCTTTTCTATAGTAAATTATTCAAAAAATAATTTTCAACTGTCACAAATTTTAATTGCGCCAGGGATTGCCTTTTCTACAGTAAATTATTCAAAAAATAATTTTCTACTGTCACAAATTTTAATTGCGCCAGGGATTGCCTTTTCTACAGTAAATTATTCAAAAAATAATTTTCTACTGTCGCAAATTTTAATTGCGCCAGGGATTGCCTTTTCTACAGTAAATTATTCAAAAAATAATTTTCAACTGTCGCAAATTTTAAATATCCCAGGGATTGCCTTTTCTACAGTAAATTATTCAAAAAATAATTTTATACTGTCGCAAATTTTAATTGCGCCAGGGATTGCCTTTTCTATAGTAAATTATTCAAAAAATAATTTTATACTGTCGCAAATTTTATGTGCGCCAGGGATTGCCTTTTCTATAGTAAATTATTCAAAGAATAATTTTCAACTGTCGCAAATTTTAAATATCCCAGGGATTGCCTTTTCTATAGTAAATTATTCAAAAAATAATTTTCAACTGTCGCAAATTTTAAATATCCCAGGGATTGCCTTTTCTACAGTAAATTATTCAAAAAATAATTTTATACTGTCACAAATTTTAATTGCGCCAGGGATTGCCTTTTCTATAGTAAATTATTCAAAAACTAATTTTATACTGTCGCAAATTTTAAATATCCCAGGGATTGCCTTTTCTATAGTAAATTATTCAAAAAATAATTTTCAACTGTCGCAAATTTTAAATATCCCAGGGATTGCCTTTTCTACAGTAAATTATTCAAAAAATAATTTTATACTGTCACAAATTTTAATTGCGCCAGGGATTGCCTTTTCTACAGTAAATTATTCAAAAAATAATTTTCTACTGTCGCAAATTTTAATTGCGCCAGGGATTGCCTTTTCTATAGTAAATTATTCAAAAAATAATTTTATACTGTCGCAAATTTTAAATATCCCAGGGATTGCCTTTTCTACAGTAAATTTTTCAAAAACTAATTTTATACTGTCGCAAATTTTAATTGCGCCAGGGATTGCCTTTTCTATAGTAAATTATTCAAAAACTAATTTTATACTGTCGCAAATTTTAATTACGCCAGGGATTGCCTTTTCTACAGTAAATTATTCAAAAAATAATTTTCAACTGTCGCAAATTTTAATTGCGCCAGGGATTGCCTTTTCTATAGTAAATTTTTCAAAAAATAATTTTCAACTGTCACAAATTTTAATTGCGCCAGGGATTGCCTTTTATATAGTAAATTTTTCAAAAACTAATTTTATACTGTCGCAAATTTTAATTGCGCCAGGGATTGCCTTTTCTATAGTAAATTATTCAAAAAATAATTTTATACTGTCGCAAATTTTAATTACGCCAGGGATTGCCTTTTCTACAGTAAATTATTCAAAAAATAATTTTCTACTGTCGCAAATTTTAATTGCGCCAGGGATTGCCTTTTCTATAGTAAATTATTCAAAAACTAATTTTATACTGTCGCAAATTTTAAATGCGCCAGGGATTGCCTTTTCTACAGTAAATTATTCAAAAAATAATTTTATACTGTCGCAAATTTTAATTGCGCCAGGGATTGCCTTTTCTACAGTAAATTATTCAAAAACTAATTTTATACTGTCGCAAATTTTAAATATCCCAGGGATTGCCTTTTCTACAGTAAATTTTTCAAAAACTAATTTTATACTGTCGCAAATTTTAATTGCGCCAGGGATTGCCTTTTCTACAGTAAATTATTCAAAAAATAATTTTCTACTGTCGCAAATTTTAATTGCGCCAGGGATTGCCTTTTCTACAGTAAATTATTCAAAAAATAATTTTCAACTGTCGCAAATTTTAAATATCCCAGGGATTGCCTTTTCTACAGTAAATTATTCAAAAAATAATTTTATACTGTCGCAAATTTTAATTGCGCCAGGGATTGCCTTTTCTATAGTAAATTATTCAAAAAATAATTTTATACTGTCGCAAATTTTATGTGCGCCAGGGATTGCCTTTTCTATAGTAAATTATTCAAAAAATAATTTTCAACTGTCGCAAATTTTAAATATCCCAGGGATTGCCTTTTCTATAGTAAATTATTCAAAAAATAATTTTCAACTGTCGCAAATTTTAAATATCCCAGGGATTGCCTTTTCTACAGTAAATTATTCAAAAAATAATTTTATACTGTCACAAATTTTAATTGCGCCAGGGATTGCCTTTTCTACAGTAAATTATTCAAAAAATAATTTTCTACTGTCGCAAATTTTAATTGCGCCAGGGATTGCCTTTTCTATAGTAAATTATTCAAAAACTAATTTTATACTGTCACAAATTTTAATTGCGCCAGGGATTGCCTTTTCTACAGTAAATTATTCAAAAACTAATTTTATACTGTCGCAAATTTTAATTGCGCCAGGGATTGCCTTTTCTATAGTAAATTATTCAAAAAATAATTTTCAACTGTCACAAATTTTAATTGCGCCAGGGATTGCCTTTTCTACAGTAAATTATTCAAAAAATAATTTTATACTGTCGCAAATTTTAATTGCGCCAGGGATTGCCTTTTATATAGTAAATTTTTCAAAAACTAATTTTATACTGTCGCAAATTTTAATTGCGCCAGGGATTGCCTTTTCTATAGTAAATTATTCAAAAAATAATTTTATACTGTCGCAAATTTTAATTGCGCCAGGGATTGCCTTTTATATAGTAAATTTTTCAAAAACTAATTTTATACTGTCGCAAATTTTAAATATCCCAGGGATTGCCTTTTCTATAGTAAATTATTCAAAAACTAATTTTCAACTGTCACAAATTTTAAATATCCCAGGGATTGCCTTTTCTACAGTAAATTATTCAAAAAATAATTTTCTACTGTCGCAAATTTTAATTGCGCCAGGGATTGCCTTTTCTACAGTAAATTATTCAAAAATTAATTTTCAACTGTCGCAAATTTTAAATATCCCAGGGATTGCCTTTTCTACAGTAAATTTTTCAAAAACTAATTTTATACTGTCACAAATTTTAATTGCGCCAGGGATTGCCTTTTCTACAGTAAATTATTCAAAAAATAATTTTCTACTGTCACAAATTTTAATTGCGCCAGGGATTGCCTTTTCTACAGTAAATTATTCAAAAAATAATTTTCTACTGTCGCAAATTTTAATTGCGCCAGGGATTGCCTTTTCTACAGTAAATTATTCAAAAAATAATTTTCAACTGTCGCAAATTTTAAATATCCCAGGGATTGCCTTTTCTACAGTAAATTATTCAAAAAATAATTTTATACTGTCGCAAATTTTAATTGCGCCAGGGATTGCCTTTTCTATAGTAAATTATTCAAAAATTAATTTTATACTGTCGCAAATTTTATGTGCGCCAGGGATTGCCTTTTCTATAGTAAATTATTCAAAAAATAATTTTCAACTGTCGCAAATTTTAAATATCCCAGGGATTGCCTTTTCTATAGTAAATTATTCAAAAAATAATTTTCAACTGTCGCAAATTTTAAATATCCCAGGGATTGCCTTTTCTACAGTAAATTATTCAAAAAATAATTTTATACTGTCACAAATTTTAATTGCGCCAGGGATTGCCTTTTCTACAGTAAATTATTCAAAAACTAATTTTATACTGTCGCAAATTTTAATTGCGCCAGGGATTGCCTTTTCTATAGTAAATTATTCAAAAAATAATTTTCAACTGTCACAAATTTTATGTGCGCCAGGGATTGCCTTTTCTACAGTAAATTATTCAAAAAATAATTTTCAACTGTCACAAATTTTATGTGCGCCAGGGATTGCCTTTTCTACAGTAAATTATTCAAAAAATAATTTTATACTGTCGCAAATTTTAATTGCGCCAGGGATTGCCTTTTCTATAGTAAATTTTTCAAAAACTAATTTTATACTGTCGCAAATTTTAATTGCGCCAGGGATTGCCTTTTATATAGTAAATTTTTCAAAAACTAATTTTATACTGTCGCAAATTTTAAATATCCCAGGGATTGCCTTTTCTATAGTAAATTATTCAAAAACTAATTTTATACTGTCGCAAATTTTAATTGCGCCAGGGATTGCCTTTTCTATAGTAAATTATTCAAAAACTAATTTTATACTGTCGCAAATTTTAAATATCCCAGGGATTGCCTTTTCTATAGTAAATTATTCAAAAAATAATTTTCTACTGTCGCAAATTTTAATTGCGCCAGGGATTGCCTTTTCTACAGTAAATTATTCAAAAAATAATTTTCTACTGTCGCAAATTTTATGTGCGCCAGGGATTGCCTTTTCTATAGTAAATTATTCAAAAACTAATTTTCTACTGTCGCAAATTTTAATTGCGCCAGGGATTGCCTTTTCTATAGTAAATTATTCAAAAACTAATTTTTTACTGTCGCAAATTTTAATTGCGCCAGGGATTGCCTTTTCTATAGTAAATTATTCAAAAAATAATTTTATACTGTCACAAATTTTAATTGCGCCAGGGATTGCCTTTTCTACAGTAAATTATTCAAAAAATAATTTTATACTGTCGCAAATTTTAATTGCGCCAGGGATTGCCTTTTCTACAGTAAATTATTCAAAAACTAATTTTATACTGTCGCAAATTTTAATTGCGCCAGGGATTGCCTTTTCTATAGTAAATTATTCAAAAAATAATTTTATACTGTCACAAATTTTAATTGCGCCAGGGATTGCCTTTTCTACAGTAAATTATTCAAAAAATAATTTTATACTGTCACAAATTTTAATTGCGCCAGGGATTGCCTTTTCTATAGTAAATTATTCAAAAAATAATTTTCAACTGTCACAAATTTTAATTGCGCCAGGGATTGCCTTTTCTACAGTAAATTATTCAAAAAATAATTTTATACTGTCGCAAATTTTAATTGCGCCAGGGATTGCCTTTTATATAGTAAATTTTTCAAAAACTAATTTTATACTGTCGCAAATTTTAATTGCGCCAGGGATTGCCTTTTCTATAGTAAATTATTCAAAAAATAATTTTATACTGTCGAAAATTTTAATTGCGCCAGGGATTGCCTTTTCTATAGTAAATTATTCAAAAACTAATTTTATACTGTCGCAAATTTTAAATATCCCAGGGATTGCCTTTTCTATAGTAAATTATTCAAAAAATAATTTTCTACTGTCGCAAATTTTAATTGCGCCAGGGATTGCCTTTTCTATAGTAAATTATTCAAAAAATAATTTTCAACTGTCACAAATTTTAATTGCGCCAGGGATTGCCTTTTCTATAGTAAATTATTCAAAAAATAATTTTATACTGTCGCAAATTTTAATTGCGCCAGGGATTGCCTTTTCTACAGTAAATTATTCAAAAACTAATTTTATACTGTCGCAAATTTTAATTGCGCCAGGGATTGCCTTTTCTATAGTAAATTATTCAAAAAATAATTTTATACTGTCACAAATTTTAATTGCGCCAGGGATTGCCTTTTCTACAGTAAATTATTCAAAAAATAATTTTATACTGTCACAAATTTTAATTGCGCCAGGGATTGCCTTTTCTATAGTAAATTATTCAAAAAATAATTTTCAACTGTCACAAATTTTAATTGCGCCAGGGATTGCCTTTTCTACAGTAAATTATTCAAAAAATAATTTTATACTGTCGCAAATTTTAATTGCGCCAGGGATTGCCTTTTATATAGTAAATTTTTCAAAAACTAATTTTATACTGTCGCAAATTTTAATTGCGCCAGGGATTGCCTTTTCTACAGTAAATTATTCAAAAACTAATTTTATACTGTCGCAAATTTTAAATATCCCAGGGATTGCCTTTTCTATAGTAAATTATTCAAAAAATAATTTTCTACTGTCGCAAATTTTAATTGCGCCAGGGATTGCCTTTTCTACAGTAAATTATTCAAAAAATAATTTTCTACTGTCGCAAATTTTATGTGCGCCAGGGATTGCCTTTTCTACAGTAAATTATTCAAAAAATAATTTTCTACTGTCGCAAATTTTAATTGCGCCAGGGATAGCCTTTTCTACAGTAAATTATTCAAAAAATAATTTTCTACTGTCGCAAATTTTAATTGCGCCAGGGATTGCCTTTTCTATAGTAAATTATTCAAAAAATAATTTTATACTGTCACAAATTTTAATTGCGCCAGGGATTGCCTTTTCTACAGTAAATTATTCAAAAAATAATTTTATACTGTCGCAAATTTTAATTGCGCCAGGGATTGCCTTTTCTACAGTAAATTATTCAAAAACTAATTTTATACTGTCGCAAATTTTAATTGCGCCAGGGATTGCCTTTTCTACAGTAAATTATTCAAAAACTAATTTTATACTGTCGCAAATTTTAATTGCGCCAGGGATTGCCTTTTCTACAGTAAATTATTCAAAAACTAATTTTATACTGTCGCAAATTTTAAATATCCGAGGGATTGCCTTTTCTACAGTAAATTTTTCAAAAACTAATTTTATACTGTCGCAAATTTTAATTGCGCCAGGGATTGCCTTTTCTATAGTAAATTATTCAAAAACTAATTTTATACTGTCGCAAATTTTATGTGCGCCAGGGATTGCCTTTTCTATAGTAAATTATTCAAAAAATAATTTTCAACTGTCACAAATTTTAATTGCGCCAGGGATTGCCTTTTCTATAGTAAATTATTCAAAAAATAATTTTCTACTGTCGCAAATTTTAATTGCGCCAGGGATTGCCTTTTCTACAGTAAATTATTCAAAAAATAATTTTCAACTGTCGCAAATTTTAAATATCCCAGGGATTGCCTTTTCTATAGTAAATTATTCAAAAAATAATTTTATACTGTCACAAATTTTAATTGCGCCAGGGATTGCCTTTTCTATAGTAAATTATTCAAAAAATAATTTTATACTGTCACAAATTTTAATTGCGCCAGGGATTGCCTTTTCTACAGTAAATTATTCAAAAAATAATTTTATACTGTCACAAATTTTAATTACGCCAGGGATTGCCTTTTCTATAGTAAATTATTCAAAAACTAATTTTATACTGTCGCAAATTTTATGTGCGCCAGGGATTGCCTTTTCTATAGTAAATTATTCAAAAACTAATTTTATACTGTCGCAAATTTTAATTGCGCCAGGGATTGCCTTTTCTATAGTAAATTATTCAAAAACTAATTTTATACTGTCACAAATTTTAATTGCGCCAGGGATTGCCTTTTCTACAGTAAATTATTCAAAAAATAATTTTCTACTGTCGCAAATTTTAAATATCCCAGGGATTGCCTTTTCTACAGTAAATTATTCAAAAAATAATTTTATACTGTCACAAATTTTAATTGCGCCAGGGATTGCCTTTTCTATAGTAAATTATTCAAAAACTAATTTTATACTGTCGCAAATTTTAAATATCCCAGGGATTGCCTTTTCTATAGTAAATTATTCAAAAAATAATTTTCTACTGTCGCAAATTTTAATTGCGCCAGGGATTGCCTTTTCTATAGTAAATTATTCAAAAAATAATTTTCAACTGTCACAAATTTTAATTGCGCCAGGGATTGCCTTTTCTATAGTAAATTATTCAAAAAATAATTTTATACTGTCACAAATTTTAATTGCGCCAGGGATTGCCTTTTCTACAGTAAATTTTTCAAAAACTAATTTTATACTGTCGCAAATTTTAATTGCGCCAGGGATTGCCTTTTCTATAGTAAATTATTCAAAAAATAATTTTATACTGTCGAAAATTTTAATTGCGCCAGGGATTGCCTTTTCTATAGTAAATTATTCAAAAACTAATTTTATACTGTCGCAAATTTTAAATATCCCAGGGATTGCCTTTTCTATAGTAAATTATTCAAAAAATAATTTTCTACTGTCGCAAATTTTAATTGCGCCAGGGATTGCCTTTTCTATAGTAAATTATTCAAAAAATAATTTTCAACTGTCACAAATTTTAATTGCGCCAGGGATTGCCTTTTCTATAGTAAATTATTCAAAAAATAATTTTATACTGTCGCAAATTTTAATTGCGCCAGGGATTGCCTTTTCTACAGTAAATTATTCAAAAACTAATTTTATACTGTCGCAAATTTTAATTGCGCCAGGGATTGCCTTTTCTATAGTAAATTATTCAAAAAATAATTTTATACTGTCACAAATTTTAATTGCGCCAGGGATTGCCTTTTCTACAGTAAATTATTCAAAAAATAATTTTATACTGTCACAAATTTTAATTGCGCCAGGGATTGCCTTTTCTATAGTAAATTATTCAAAAAATAATTTTCAACTGTCACAAATTTTAATTGCGCCAGGGATTGCCTTTTCTACAGTAAATTATTCAAAAAATAATTTTATACTGTCGCAAATTTTAATTGCGCCAGGGATTGCCTTTTATATAGTAAATTTTTCAAAAACTAATTTTATACTGTCGCAAATTTTAATTGCGCCAGGGATTGCCTTTTCTATAGTAAATTATTCAAAAAATAATTTTATACTGTCGAAAATTTTAATTGCGCCAGGGATTGCCTTTTCTATAGTAAATTATTCAAAAACTAATTTTATACTGTCGCAAATTTTAAATATCCCAGGGATTGCCTTTTCTATAGTAAATTATTCAAAAAATAATTTTCTACTGTCGCAAATTTTAATTGCGCCAGGGATTGCCTTTTCTACAGTAAATTATTCAAAAAATAATTTTCTACTGTCGCAAATTTTATGTGCGCCAGGGATTGCCTTTTCTACAGTAAATTATTCAAAAAATAATTTTCTACTGTCGCAAATTTTAATTGCGCCAGGGATTGCCTTTTCTACAGTAAATTATTCAAAAAATAATTTTCTACTGTCGCAAATTTTAATTGCGCCAGGGATTGCCTTTTCTATAGTAAATTATTCAAAAAATAATTTTATACTGTCACAAATTTTAATTGCGCCAGGGATTGCCTTTTCTACAGTAAATTATTCAAAAAATAATTTTATACTGTCGCAAATTTTAATTGCGCCAGGGATTGCCTTTTCTACAGTAAATTATTCAAAAACTAATTTTATACTGTCGCAAATTTTAATTGCGCCAGGGATTGCCTTTTCTACAGTAAATTATTCAAAAACTAATTTTATACTGTCGCAAATTTTAATTGCGCCAGGGATTGCCTTTTCTACAGTAAATTATTCAAAAACTAATTTTATACTGTCGCAAATTTTAAATATCCCAGGGATTGCCTTTTCTACAGTAAATTTTTCAAAAACTAATTTTATACTGTCGCAAATTTTAATTGCGCCAGGGATTGCCTTTTCTATAGTAAATTATTCAAAAACTAATTTTATACTGTCGCAAATTTTATGTGCGCCAGGGATTGCCTTTTCTATAGTAAATTATTCAAAAAATAATTTTCAACTGTCACAAATTTTAATTGCGCCAGGGATTGCCTTTTCTATAGTAAATTATTCAAAAAATAATTTTCTACTGTCGCAAATTTTAATTGCGCCAGGGATTGCCTTTTCTACAGTAAATTATTCAAAAAATAATTTTCAACTGTCGCAAATTTTAAATATCCCAGGGATTGCCTTTTCTATAGTAAATTATTCAAAAAATAATTTTATACTGTCACAAATTTTAATTGCGCCAGGGATTGCCTTTTCTATAGTAAATTATTCAAAAAATAATTTTATACTGTCACAAATTTTAATTGCGCCAGGGATTGCCTTTTCTACAGTAAATTATTCAAAAAATAATTTTATACTGTCACAAATTTTAATTACGCCAGGGATTGCCTTTTCTATAGTAAATTATTCAAAAACTAATTTTATACTGTCGCAAATTTTATGTGCGCCAGGGATTGCCTTTTCTATAGTAAATTATTCAAAAACTAATTTTATACTGTCGCAAATTTTAATTGCGCCAGGGATTGCCTTTTCTATAGTAAATTATTCAAAAACTAATTTTATACTGTCACAAATTTTAATTGCGCCAGGGATTGCCTTTTCTACAGTAAATTATTCAAAAAATAATTTTCTACTGTCGCAAATTTTAAATATCCCAGGGATTGCCTTTTCTACAGTAAATTATTCAAAAAATAATTTTATACTGTCACAAATTTTAATTGCGCCAGGGATTGCCTTTTCTATAGTAAATTATTCAAAAACTAATTTTATTCTGTCGCAAATTTTATGTGCGCCAGGGATTGCCTTTTCTATAGTAAATTATTCAAAAACTAATTTTATACTGTCGCAAATTTTATGTGCGCCAGGGATTGCCTTTTCTACAGTAAATTATTCAAAAACTAATTTTATACTGTCGCAAATTTTAATTGCGCCAGGGATTGCCTTTTCTACAGTAAATTATTCAAAAACTAATTTTATACTGTCACAAATTTTAATTGCGCCAGGGATTGCCTTTTCTATAGTAAATTATTCAAAAAATAATTTTCAACTGTCACAAATTTTAAATATCCCAGGGATTGCCTTTTCTATAGTAAATTATTCAAAAAATAATTTTCTACTGTCGCAAATTTTAATTGCGCCAGGGATTGCCTTTTCTACAGTAAATTATTCAAAAAATAATTTTCTACTGTCGCAAATTTTATGTGCGCCAGGGATTGCCTTTTCTATAGTAAATTATTCAAAAAATAATTTTCTACTGTCGCAAATTTTAATTGCGCCAGGGATTGCCTTTTCTACAGTAAATTATTCAAAAAATAATTTTCAACTGTCGCAAATTTTATGTGCGCCAGGGATTGCCTTTTCTATAGTAAATTATTCAAAAACTAATTTTATACTGCCGCAAATTTTAATTGCGCCAGGGATTGCCTTTTCTACAGTAAATTATTCAAAAAATAATTTTCTACTGTCGCAAATTTTAAATATCCCAGGGATTGCCTTTTCTACAGTAAATTATTCAAAAAATAATTTTATACTGTCACAAATTTTAATTGCGCCAGGGATTGCCTTTTCTATAGTAAATTATTCAAAAACTAATTTTATACTGTCGCAAATTTTATGTGCGCCAGGGATTGCCTTTTCTATAGTAAATTATTCAAAAACTAATTTTATACTGTCGCAAATTTTATGTGCGCCAGGGATTGCCTTTTCTACAGTAAATTATTCAAAAACTAATTTTATACTGTCGCAAATTTTAATTGCGCCAGGGATTGCCTTTTCTACAGTAAATTATTCAAAAACTAATTTTATACTGTCACAAATTTTAATTGCGCCAGGGATTGCCTTTTCTATAGTAAATTATTCAAAAAATAATTTTCAACTGTCACAAATTTTAAATATCCCAGGGATTGCCTTTTCTATAGTAAATTATTCAAAAAATAATTTTCTACTGTCGCAAATTTTAATTGCGCCAGGGATTGCCTTTTCTACAGTAAATTATTCAAAAAATAATTTTCTACTGTCGCAAATTTTATGTGCGCCAGGGATTGCCTTTTCTATAGTAAATTATTCAAAAAATAATTTTCTACTGTCGCAAATTTTAATTGCGCCAGGGATTGCCTTTTCTACAGTAAATTATTCAAAAAATAATTTTCAACTGTCGCAAATTTTATGTGCGCCAGGGATTGCCTTTTCTATAGTAAATTATTCAAAAACTAATTTTATACTGCCGCAAATTTTAATTGCGCCAGGGATTGCCTTTTCTACAGTAAATTATTCAAAAACTAATTTTATACTGTCGCAAATTTTAAATATCCCAGGGATTGCCTTTTCTACAGTAAATTTTTCAAAAACTAATTTTATACTGTCGCAAATTTTAATTGCGCCAGGGATTGCCTTTTCTACAGTAAATTATTCAAAAAATAATTTTCTACTGTCGCAAATTTTAATTGCGCCAGGGATTGCCTTTTCTACAGTAAATTATTCAAAAAATAATTTTCAACTGTCGCAAATTTTAAATATCCCAGGGATTGCCTTTTCTACAGTAAATTATTCAAAAAATAATTTTATACTGTCGCAAATTTTAATTGCGCCAGGGATTGCCTTTTCTATAGTAAATTATTCAAAAAATAATTTTATACTGTCGCAAATTTTAATTACGCCAGGGATTGCCTTTTCTACAGTAAATTATTCAAAAAATAATTTTCTACTGTCGCAAATTTTAATTGCGCCAGGGATTGCCTTTTCTACAGTAAATTATTCAAAAAATAATTTTATACTGTCGCAAATTTTATGTGCGCCAGGGATTGCCTTTTCTATAGTAAATTATTCAAAAAATAATTTTCAACTGTCGCAAATTTTAATTGCGCCAGGGATTGCCTTTTATATAGTAAATTTTTCAAAAACTAATTTTATACTGTCACAAATTTTAATTGCGCCAGGGATTGCCTTTTCTACAGTAAATTATTCAAAAAATAATTTTATACTGTCGCAAATTTTATGTGCGCCAGAGATTGCCTTTTCTATAGTAAATTATTCAAAAAATAATTTTCTACTGTCGCAAATTTTAAATATCCCAGGGATTGCCTTTTCTACAGTAAATTATTCAAAAAATTATTTTATACTGTCACAAATTTTAATTGCGCCAGGGATTGCCTTTTCTACAGTAAATTATTCAAAAAATAATTTTATACTGTCACAAATTTTAATTACGCCAGGGATTGCCTTTTCTATAGTAAATTATTCAAAAACTAATTTTATACTGTCGCAAATTTTATGTGCGCCAGGGATTGCCTTTTCTATAGTAAATTATTCAAAAAATAATTTTCAACTGTCACAAATTTTAATTGCGCCAGGGATTGCCTTTTCTACAGTAAATTATTCAAAAAATAATTTTCAACTGTCGCAAATTTTAATTGCGCCAGGGATTGCCTTTTCTACAGTAAATTATTCAAAAAATAATTTTCTACTGTCGCAAATTTTATGTGCGCCAGGGATTGCCTTTTCTATAGTAAATTATTCAAAAACTAATTTTATACTGTCACAAATTTTAATTGCGCCAGGGATTGCCTTTTCTACAGTAAATTATTCAAAAAATAATTTTCAACTGTCGCAAATTTTATGTGCGCCAGGGATTGCCTTTTCTATAGTATATTATTCAAAAAATAATTTTATACTGTCGCAAATTTTAATTGCGCCAGGGATTGCCTTTTCTACAGTAAATTATTCAAAAAATAATTTTATACTGTCACAAATTTTAATTGCGCCAGGGATTGCCTTTTCTATAGTAAATTATTCAAAAAATAATTTTATACTGTCGCAAATTTTAATTGCGCCAGGGATTGCCTTTTCTATAGTAAATTATTAAAAAAATAATTTTATACTGTCGCAAATTTTAATTGCGCCAGGGATTGCCTTTTCTACAGTAAATTATTCAAAAAATAATTTTATACTGTCACAAATTTTAATTGCGCCAGGGATTGCCTTTTCTATAGTAAATTATTCAAAAAATAATTTTATACTGTCACAAATTTTAATTGCGCCAGGGATTGCCTTTTCTATAGTAAATTATTCAAAAAATAATTTTATACTGTCGCAAATTTTAATTGCGCCAGGGATTGCCTTTTCTACAGTAAATTATTCAAAAAATAATTTTATACTGTCACAAATTTTAATTGCGCCAGGGATTGCCTTTTCTATAGTAAATTATTCAAAAAATAATTTTCTACTGTCGCAAATTTTAATTGCGCCAGGGATTGCCTTTTCTACAGTAAATTTTTCAAAAACTAATTTTATACTGTCACAAATTTTAATTGCGCCAGGGATTGCCTTTTCTACAGTAAATTATTCAAAAAATAATTTTCTACTGTCGCAAATTTTAATTGCGCCAGGGATTGCCTTTTCTATAGTAAATTATTCAAAAAATAATTTTCTACTGTCGCAAATTTTAATTGCGCCAGGGATTGCCTTTTCTACAGTAAATTATTCAAAAAATAATTTTCAACTGTCGCAAATTTTAAATATCCCAGGGATTGCCTTTTCTACAGTAAATTTTTCAAAAACTAATTTTATACTGTCACAAATTTTAATTGCGCCAGGGATTGCCTTTTCTATAGTAAATTATTCAAAAACTAATTTTATACTGTCGCAAATTTTATGTGCGCCAGGGATTGCCTTTTCTATAGTAAATTATTCAAAAAATAATTTTCAACTGTCACAAATTTTAATTGCGCCAGGGATTGCCTTTTCTATAGTAAATTATTAAAAAAATAATTTTCTACTGTCGCAAATTTTAATTGCGCCAGGGATTGCCTTTTCTACAGTAAATTATTCAAAAAATAATTTTCAACTGTCGCAAATTTTAAATATCCCAGGGATTGCCTTTTCTATAGTAAATTATTCAAAAAATAATTTTATACTGTCACAAATTTTAATTGCGCCAGGGATTGCCTTTTCTATAGTAAATTATTCAAAAAATAATTTTATACTGTCACAAATTTTAATTGCGCCAGGGATTGCCTTTTCTACAGTAAATTATTCAAAAAATAATTTTATACTGTCACAAATTTTAATTGCGCCAGGGATTGCCTTTTCTATAGTAAATTATTCAAAAACTAATTTTATACTGTCGCAAATTTTATGTGCGCCAGGGATTGCCTTTTCTATAGTAAATTATTCAAAAAATAATTTTCAACTGTCACAAATTTTAATTGCGCCAGGGATTGCCTTTTCTACAGTAAATTATTCAAAAAATAATTTTCTACTGTCGCAAATTTTAATTGCGCCAGGGATTGCCTTTTCTATAGTAAATTATTCAAAAAATAATTTTATACTGTCGCAAATTTTAATTGCGCCAGGGATTGCCTTTTCTACAGTAAATTATTCAAAAAATAATTTTCAACTGTCGCAAATTTTAATTGCGCCAGGGATTGCCTTTTCTACAGTAAATTATTCAAAAAATAATTTTCTACTGTCGCAAATTTTATGTGCGCCAGGGATTGCCTTTTATATAGTAAATTATTCAAAAACTAATTTTATACTGTCACAAATTTTAATTGCGCCAGGGATTGCCTTTTCTACAGTAAATTATTCAAAAAATAATTTTATACTGTCACAAATTTTAATTGCGCCAGGGATTGCCTTTTCTATAGTAAATTATTCAAAAAATAATTTTATACTGTCGCAAATTTTAATTGCGCCAGGGATTGCCTTTTCTATAGTAAATTATTCAAAAAATAATTTTATACTGTCGCAAATTTTAATTGCGCCAGGGATTGCCTTTTCTACAGTAAATTATTCAAAAAATAATTTTATACTGTCACAAATTTTAATTGCGCCAGGGATTGCCTTTTCTATAGTAAATTATTCAAAAAATAATTTTATACTGTCACAAATTTTAATTGCGCCAGGGATTGCCTTTTCTATAGTAAATTATTCAAAAAATAATTTTATACTGTCGCAAATTTTAATTGCGCCAGGGATTGCCTTTTCTACAGTAAATTATTCAAAAAATAATTTTCTACTGTCGCAAATTTTAAATATCCCAGGGATTGCCTTTTCTACAGTAAATTATTCAAAAAATAATTTTCTACTGTCGCAAATTTTAATTACGCCAGGGATTGCCTTTTATATAGTAAATTTTTCAAAAACTAATTTTATACTGTCGCAAATTTTATGTGCGCCAGGGATTGCCTTTTCTATAGTAAATTATTCAAAAAATAATTTTCTACTGTCGCAAATTTTAAATATCCCAGGGATTGCCTTTTCTACAGTAAATTATTCAAAAAATAATTTTATACTGTCACAAATTTTAATTGCGCCAGGGATTGCCTTTTCTACAGTAAATTATTCAAAAAATAATTTTATACTGTCACAAATTTTAATTACGCCAGGTATTGCCTTTTCTATAGTAAATTATTCAAAAACTAATTTTATACTGTCGCAAATTTTATGTGCGCCAGGGATTGCCTTTTCTATAGTAAATTATTCAAAAAATAATTTTCAACTGTCACAAATTTTAATTGCGCCAGGGATTGCCTTTTCTATAGTAAATTATTCAAAAACTAATTTTATACTGTCGCAAATTTTATGTGCGCCAGGGATTGCCTTTTCTATAGTAAATTATTCAAAAAATAATTTAATACTGTCGCAAATTTTAATTGCGCCAGGGATTGCCTTTTCTATAGTAAATTATTCAAAAAATAATTTTCAACTGTCGCAAATTTTAATTGCGCCAGGGATTGCCTTTTCTACAGTAAATTATTCAAAAAATAATTTTCAACTGTCGCAAATTTTCAATATCCCAGGGATTGCCTTTTCTATAGTAAATTATTCAAAAAATAATTTTATACTGTCACAAATTTTAATTGCGCCAGGAATTGCCTTTTCTATAGTAAATTATTCAAAAAATAATTTTATACTGTCACAAATTTTAATTGCGCCAGGGATTGCCTTTTCTACAGTAAATTATTCAAAAAATAATTTTATACTGTCACAAATTTTAATTACGCCAGGGATTGCCTTTTCTATAGTAAATTATTCAAAAACTAATTTTATACTGTCGCAAATTTTATGTGCGCCAGGGATTGCCTTTTCTATAGTAAATTATTCAAAAACTAATTTTATACTGTCGCAAATTTTAATTGCGCCAGGGATTGCCTTTTCTATAGTAAATTATTCAAAAACTAATTTTATACTGTCACAAATTTTAATTGCGCCAGGGATTGCCTTTTCTACAGTAAATTATTCAAAAAATAATTTTCTACTGTCGCAAATTTTAAATATCCCAGGGATTGCCTTTTCTACAGTAAATTATTCAAAAAATAATTTTCTACTGTCGCAAATTTTAAATATCCCAGGGATTGCCTTTTCTACAGTAAATTATTCAAAAAATAATTTTCTACTGTCGCAAATTTTAATTACGCCAGGGATTGCCTTTTATATAGTAAATTTTTCAAAAACTAATTTTATACTGTCGCAAATTTTATGTGCGCCAGGGATTGCCTTTTCTATAGTAAATTATTCAAAAAATAATTTTCTACTGTCGCAAATTTTAAATATCCCAGGGATTGCCTTTTCTACAGTAAATTATTCAAAAAATAATTTTATACTGTCACAAATTTTAATTGCGCCAGGGATTGCCTTTTCTACAGTAAATTATTCAAAAAATAATTTTATACTGTCACAAATTTCAATTACGCCAGGGATTGCCTTTTCTATAGTAAATTATTCAAAAACTAATTTTATACTGTCGCAAATTTTATGTGCGCCAGGGATTGCCTTTTCTATAGTAAATTATTCAAAAAATAATTTTCAACTGTCACAAATTTTAATTGCGCCAGGGATTGCCTTTTCTACAGTAAATTATTCAAAAAATAATTTTCAACTGTCGCAAATTTTATGTGCGCCAGGGATTGCCTTTTCTATAGTAAATTATTCAAAAAATAATTTTATACTGTCGCAAATTTTAATTGCGCCAGGGATTGCCTTTTCTACAGTAAATTATTCAAAAAATAATTTTATACTGTCACAAATTTTAATTGCGCCAGGGATTGCCTTTTCTATAGTAAATTATTCAAAAAATAATTTTCTACTGTCGCAAATTTTAAATATCCCAGGGATTGCCTTTTCTACAGTAAATTATTCAAAAAATAATTTTCTACTGTCGCAAATTTTAATTGCGCCAGGGATTGCCTTTTCTATAGTAAATTATTCAAAAAATAATTTTCAACTGTCGCAAATTTTAATTGCGCCAGGGATTGCCTTTTCTACAGTAAATTATTCAAAAAATAATTTTCAACTGTCGCAAATTTTAAATATCCCAGGGATTGCCTTTTCTATAGTAAATTATTCAAAAAATAATTTTATACTGTCACAAATTTTAATTGCGCCAGGGATTGCCTTTTCTATAGTAAATTATACAAAAAATAATTTTATACTGTCACAAATTTTAATTGCGCCAGGGATTGCCTTTTCTACAGTAAATTATTCAAAAAATAATTTTCTACTGTCGCAAATTTTAAATATCCCAGGGATTGCCTTTTCTACAGTAAATTATTCAAAAAATAATTTTATACTGTCGCAAATTTTATGTGCGCCAGGGATTGCCTTTTCTATAGTAAATTATTCAAAAAATAATTTTCTACTGTCGCAAATTTTAAATATCCCAGGGATTGCCTTTTCTACAGTAAATTATTCAAAAAATAATTTTATACTGTCACAAATTTTAATTGCGCCAGGGATTGCCTTTTCTACAGTAAATTATTCAAAAAATAATTTTCAACTGTCGCAAATTTTAAATATCCCAGGGATTGCCTTTTCTACAGTAAATTATTCAAAAAATAATTTTCTACTGTCGCAAATTTTAATTGCGCCAGGGATTGCCTTTTATATAGTAAATTTTTCAAAAACTAATTTTATACTGTCGCAAATTTTAATTGCGCCAGGGATTGCCTTTTCTACAGTAAATTATTCAAAAACTAATTTTATACTGTCGCAAATTTTAATTACGCCAGGGATTGCCTTTTCTATAGTAAATTATTCAAAAAATAATTTTATACTGTCGCAAATTTTAATTACGCCAGGGATTGCCTTTTATATAGTAAATTTTTCAAAAACTAATTTTTTACTGTCGCAAATTTTAATTGCGCCAGGGATTGCCTTTTCTATAGTAAATTATTCAAAAAATAATTTTATACTGTCACAAATTTTATGTGCGCCAGGGATTGCCTTTTCTACAGTAAATTATTCAAAAAATAATTTTATACTGTCGCAAATTTTATGTGCGCCAGGGATTGCCTTTTCTATAGTAAATTATTCAAAAAATAATTTTATACTGTCGCAAATTTTATGTGCGCCAGGGATTGCCTTTTCTATAGTAAATTATTCAAAAACTAATTTTATACTGTCGCAAATTTTATGTGCGCCAGGGATTGCCTTTTCTATAGTAAATTATTCAAAAAATAATTTTCTACTGTCGCAAATTTTAAATATCCCAGGGATTGCCTTTTCTACAGTAAATTATTCAAAAAATAATTTTATACTGTCGCAAATTTTATGTGCGCCAGGGATTGCCTTTTCTATAGTAAATTTTTCAAAAACTAATTTTATACTGTCGCAAATTTTATGTGCGCCAGGGATTGCCTTTTATATAGTAAATTATTCAAAAACTAATTTTATACTGTCACAAATTTTAATTGCGCCAGGGATTGCCTCTTCTATAGTAAATTATTCAAAAACTAATTTTCAACTGTCACAAATTTTAATTGCGCCAGGGATTGCCTTTTATATAGTAAATTTTTCAAAAACTAATTTTATACTGTCGCAAATTTTATGTGCGCCAGGGATTGCCTTTTCTATAGTAAATTATTCAAAAAGTAATTTTATACTGTCGCAAATTTTAAATATCCCAGGGATTGCCTTTTCTACAGTAAATTATTCAAAAAATAATTTTATACTGTCACAAATTTTAATTGCGCCAGGGATTGCCTTTTCTATAGTAAATTATTCAAAAACTAATTTTTACTGTCGCAAATTTTAATTACGCCAGGGATTGCCTTTTCTATAGTAAATTATTCAAAAATAATTTTCAACTGTCGAAATTTTAATTGCGCCAGGGATTGCCTTTTATATAGTAAATTTTCAAAAACTAATTTTCAACTGTCGCAAATTTTATGTGCGCCCAGGGATTGCCTTTTCTATAGTAAATTATTCAAAAAATAATTTTCAACTGTCACAAATTTTAATTGCGCCAGGGATTGCCTTTTTATATAGTAAATTATTCAAAAAATAATTTTATACTGTCGCAAATTTTAATTGCGCCAGGGATTGCCTTTTCTATAGTAAATTATTCAAAAACTAATTTTATACTGTCGCAAATTTTAATTACGCCCAGGGATTGCCTTTTCTATAGTAAATTATTCAAAAAATAATTTTCCAACTGTCGCAAATTTTTATGTGCGCCAGGGATTGCCTTTTCTATAGTAAATTATTCAAAAAATAATTTTCAACTGTCACAAAATTTTAATTGCGCCAGGGATTGCCTTTTATATAGTAAATTATTCAAAAAATAATTTTATACTGTCGCAAATTTTATGTGCGCCAGGGATTGCCTTTTCTATAGTAAATTATTCAAAAACTAATTTTATACTGTCACAAATTTTAATTGCGCCAGGGATTGCCTTTTCTATAGTAAATTATTCAAAAAATAATTTTATACTGTCACAAATTTTAATTGCGCCAGGGATTGCCTTTTCTATAGTAAATTATTCAAAAACTAATTTTATACTGTCGCAAATTTTAATTGCGCCAGGGATTGCCTTTTATATAGTAAATTATTCAAAAACTAATTTTATACTGTCGCAAATTTTATGTGCGCCAGGGATTGCCTTTTCTATAGTAAATTATTCAAAAACTAATTTTATACTGTCACAAATTTTAATTGCGCCAGGGATTGCCTTTTCTATAGTAAATTATTCAAAAACTAATTTTCAACTGTCACAAATTTTAATTGCGCCAGGGATTGCCTTTTATATAGTAAATTTTTCAAAAACTAATTTTATACTGTCGCAAATTTTATGTGCGCCAGGGATTGCCTTTTCTATAGTAAATTATTCAAAAACTAATTTTATACTGTCGCAAATTTTAAATATCCCAGGGATTGCCTTTTCTACAGTAAATTATTCAAAAAATAATTTTCAACTGTCACAAATTTTAATTGCGCCAGGGATTGCCTTTTATATAGTAAATTATTCAAAAACTAATTTTATACTGTCGCAAATTTTATGTGCGCCAGGGATTGCCTTTTCTATAGTAAATTATTCAAAAACTAATTTTATACTGTCACAAATTTTAATTGCGCCAGGGATTGCCTTTTCTATAGTAAATTATTCAAAAAATAATTTTATACTGTCGCAAATTTTAATTGCGCCAGGGATTGCCTTTTCTATAGTAAATTATTCAAAAAATAATTTTCAACTGTCGCAAATTTTAAATATCCCAGGGATTGCCTTTTCTATAGTAAATTATTCAAAAAATAATTTTATACTG
Source organism: Dioctria linearis (assembly GCA_963930735.1). Classification (NCBI taxonomy): domain Eukaryota; kingdom Metazoa; phylum Arthropoda; class Insecta; order Diptera; family Asilidae; genus Dioctria; species Dioctria linearis. The sequence goes on from CAWVNZ010000691.1 coordinate 35,093, forward strand.
TCGCAAATTTTAATTGCGCCAGGGATTGCCTTTTATATAGTAAATTATTCAAAAACTAATTTTATACTGTCGCAAATTTTAATTACGCCAGGGATTGCCTTTTCTATAGTAAATTATTCAAAAACTAATTTTATACTGTCGCAAATTTTAATTACGCCAGGGATTGCCTTTTCTATAGTAAATTTTTCAAAAACTAATTTTATACTGTCGCAAATTTTAATTGCGCCAGGGATTGCCTTTTCTATAGTAAATTATTCAAAAACTAATTTTATACTGTCGCAAATTTTAATTACGCCAGGGATTGCCTTTTATATAGTAAATTATTCAAAAAATAATTTTATACTGTCGCAAATTTTATGTGCGCCAGGGATTGCCTTTTCTATAGTAAATTATTCAAAAACTAATTTTATACTGTCGCAAATTTTAATTACGCCAGGGATTGCCTTTTCTATAGTAAATTATTCAAAAAATAATTTTCAACTGTCGCAAATTTTATGTGCGCCAGGGATTGCCTTTTCTATAGTAAATTATTCAAAAAATAATTTCCAACTGTCGCAAATTTTATGTGCGCCAGGGATTGCCTTTTCTATAGTAAATTATTCAAAAAATAATTTTCAACTGTCACAAATTTTAAATATCCCAGGGATTGCCTTTTCTATAGTAAATTATTCAAAAACTAATTTTATACTGTCGCAAATTTTAATTGCGCCAGGGATTGCCTTTTCTATAGTAAATTATTCAAAAACTAATTTTATACTGTCGCAAATTTTAAATATCCCAGGGATTGCCTTTTCTACAGTAAAATTTTTCAAAAACTAATTTTATACTGTCGCAAATTTTAATTGCGCCAGGGATTGCCTTTTCTACAGTAAATTATTCAAAAACTAATTTTTATACTGTCGCAAATTTTAATTGCGCCAGGGATTGCCTTTTCTATAGTAAATTATTCAAAAACTAATTTTATACTGTCGCAAATTTTAATTACGCCAGGGATTGCCTTTTCTATAGTAAATTATTCAAAAATAATTTTCAACTGTCGGAAATTTTAAATATCCCAGGGATTGCCTTTTATATAGTAAATTTTTCAAAAAATAATTTTATACTGTCGCAAATTTTAATTGCGCCAGGGATTGCCTTTTATATAGTAAATTATTCAAAACTAATTTTATACTGTCGCAAAATTTTAATTACGCCAGGGATTGCCTTTTCTATAGTAAATTATTCAAAAACTAATTTTAAACTGTCGCAAATTTTAATTACGCCAGGGATTGCCTTTTCTATAGTAAATTTTTCAAAAACTAATTTTATACTGTCGCAAATTTTAATTGCGCCAGGGATTGCCTTTTCTATAGTAATTATTCAAAAACTAATTTTATACTGTCGCAAATTTTAATTACGCCAGGGATTGCCTTTTATATAGTAAATTTTTCAAAAACTAATTTTATACTGTCGCAAATTTTAATTGCGCCAGGGATTGCCTTTTCTATAGTAAATTATTCAAAAACTAATTTATACTGTCGCAAATTTTAATTACGCCAGGGATTGCCTTTTATATAGTAAATTTTTCAAAAACTAATTTTATACTGTCGCAAATTTTAATTGCGCCAGGGATTGCCTTTTCTATAGTAAATTATTCAAAAACTAATTTTTATACTGTCGCAAATTTTAATTACGCCAGGGGATTGCCTTTTATATAGTAAATTTTCAAAAACTAATTTTATACTGTCGCAAATTTTATGTGCGCCAGGGATTGCCTTTTCTATAGTAAATTATTCAAAAACTAATTTTATACTGTCACAAATTTTAATCGCGCCAGGGATTGCCTTTTCTATAGTAAATTATTCAAAAACTAATTTTATACTGTCGCAAATTTTAATTACGCCAGGGATTGCCTTTTCTATAGTAAATTATTCAAAAACTAATTTTATACTGTCGCAAATTTTATGTGCGCCAGGGATTGCCTTTTCTATAGTAAATTATTCAAAAACTAATTTTATACTGTCACAAATTTTAATTGCGCCAGGGATTGCCTTTTCTATAGTAAATTTTTCAAAAACTAATTTTTTACTGTCGCAAATTTTAATTGCGCCAGGGATTGCCTTTTATATAGTAAATTATTCAAAAACTAATTTTATACTGTCGCCAATTTTAATTACGCCAGGGATTGCCTTTTCTATAGTAAATTATTCAAAAACTAATTTTATGCTGTCACAAATTTTAATTGCGCAGGGGATTGCCTTTTCTATAGTAAATTATTCAAAAACTAATTTTATACTGTCGCAAATTTTAATTACGCCAGGGATTGCCTTTTCTATAGTAAATTATTCAAAAAATAATTTTCAACTGTCGCAAATTTTAAATATCCCAGGGATTGCCTTTTATATAGTAAATTTTTCAAAAACTAATTTTTTACTGTCGCAAATTTTAATTGCGCCAGGGATTGCCTTTTATATAGTAAATTATTCAAAAACTAATTTTATACTGTCGCAAATTTTAATTACGCCAGGGATTGCCTTTTCTATAGTAAATTATTCAAAAACTAATTTTATACTGTCGCAAATTTTAATTGCGCCAGGGATTGCCTTTTCTATAGTAAATTATTCAAAAACTAATTTTATACTGTCGCAAATTTTAATTACGCCAGGGATTGCCTTTTCTATAGTAAATTATTCAAAAAATAATTTTCAACTGTCGCAAATTTAAATATCCCAGGGATTGCCTTTTTATATAGTAAATTTTTCAAAAAATAATTTTATACTGTCGCAAATTTTAATTGCGCCAGGGATTGCCTTTTATATAGTAAATTATTCAAAAACTAATTTTATACTGTCGCAAAATTTTAATTACGCCAGGGATTGCCTTTTCTATAGTAAATTATTCAAAAACTAATTTTATACTGTCGCAAATTTTAATTACGCCAGGGATTGCCTTTTCTATAGTAAATTATTCAAAAAATAATTTTATACTGTCGCAAATTTTAATTACGCCAGGGATTGCCTTTTATATAGTAAATTTTTCAAAACTAATTTTTTACTGTCGCAAATTTTAATTGCGCCAGGGATTGCCTTTTCTTATAGTAAATTTTTCAAAACTAATTTTATACTGTCGCAAATTTTAAATATCCCAAGGATTGCCTTTTCTATAGTAAATTATTCAAAAACTAATTTTATACTGTCACAAATTTTATGTGCGCCAGGGGATTGCCTTTTCTATAGTAAATTATTCAAAAAATAATTTTATACTGTCGCAAATTTTATGTGCGCCAGGGATTGCCTTTTCTATAGTAAATTATTCAAAAACTAATTTTCAACTTTCACAAATTTTAATATCCCAGGGATTGCCTTTTCTATAGTAAATTATTCAAAAACTAATTTTATACTGTCGCAAATTTTAATTGCGCCAGGGATTGCCTTTTCTACAGTAAATTATTCAAAAACTAATTTTTTACTGTCGCAAATTTTAAATATCCCAGGGATTGCCTTTTCTACAGTAAATTTTTCAAAAACTAATTTTATACTGTCGCAAATTTTAATTGCGCCAGGGATTGCCTTTTCTATAGTAAATTATTCAAAAAATAATTTTATACTGTCACAAATTTTAATTGCGCCAGGGATTGCCTTTTCTACAGTAAATTATTCAAAAAATAATTTTCTACTGTCGCAAATTTTAATTGCGCCAGGGATTGCCTTTTCTATAGTAAATTATTCAAAAAATAATTTTATACTGTCACAAATTTTAATTGCGCCAGGGATTGCCTTTTCTACAGTAAATTATTCAAAAAATAATTTTATACTGTCGCAAATTTTAATTGCGCCAGGGATTGCCTTTTCTACAGTAAATTATTCAAAAACTAATTTTATACTGTCGCAAATTTTAATTGCGCCAGGGATTGCCTTTTCTATAGTAAATTATTCAAAAACTAATTTTATACTGTCGCAAATTTTAAATATCCCAGGGATTGCCTTTTCTACAGTAAATTTTTCAAAAACTAATTTTATACTGTCGCAAATTTTAATTGCGCCAGGGATTGCCTTTTCTATAGTAAATTATTCAAAAAATAATTTTCAACTGTCGCAAATTTTAAATATCCCAGGGATTGCCTTTTCTACAGTAAATTATTCAAAAAATAATTTTCAACTGTCGCAAATTTTAAATATCCCAGGGATTGCCTTTTCTACAGTAAATTATTCAAAAAATAATTTTCTACTGTCGCAAATTTTAATTGCGCCAGGGATTGCCTTTTCTACAGTAAATTATTCAAAAAATAATTTTCAACTGTCGCAAATTTTAAATATCCCAGGGATTGCCTTTTCTACAGTAAATTTTTCAAAAACTAATTTTATACTGTCGCAAATTTTAATTGCGCCAGGGATTGCCTTTTCTATAGTAAATTATTCAAAAAATAATTTTATACTGTCACAAATTTTAATTGCGCCAGGGATTGCCTTTTCTACAGTAAATTATTCAAAAAATAATTTTATACTGTCACAAATTTTAATTGCGCCAGGGATTGCCTTTTCTACAGTAAATTATTCAAAAAATAATTTTATACTGTCGCAAATTTTAATTGCGCCAGGGATTGCCTTTTCTACAGTAAATTATTCAAAAAATAATTTTCTACTGTCGCAAATTTTAATTGCGCCAGGGATTGCCTTTTCTATAGTAAATTATTCAAAAAATAATTTTATACTGTCACAAATTTTAATTGCGCCAGGGATTGCCTTTTCTACAGTAAATTATTCAAAAACTAATTTTATACTGTCGCAAATTTTAATTGCGCCAGGGATTGCCTTTTCTATAGTAAATTATTCAAAAAATAATTTTCAACTGTCACAAATTTTAAATATCCCAGGGATTGCCTTTTCTACAGTAAATTATTCAAAAAATAATTTTCTACTGTCGCAAATTTTAATTGCGCCAGGGATTGCCTTTTCTACAGTAAATTATTCAAAAAATAATTTTCAACTGTCGCAAATTTTAAATATCCCAGGGATTGCCTTTTCTACAGTAAATTTTTCAAAAACTAATTTTATACTGTCGCAAATTTTAATTGCGCCAGGGATTGCCTTTTCTATAGTAAATTATTCAAAAAATAATTTTATACTGTCACAAATTTTAATTGCGCCAGGGATTGCCTTTTCTACAGTAAATTATTCAAAAAATAATTTTCTACTGTCGCAAATTTTAATTGCGCCAGGGATTGCCTTTTCTACAGTAAATTATTCAAAAAATAATTTTCAACTGTCGCAAATTTTAAATATCCCAGGGATTGCCTTTTCTACAGTAAATTATTCAAAAAATAATTTTATACTGTCGCAAATTTTAATTGCGCCAGGGATTGCCTTTTCTACAGTAAATTATTCAAAAACTAATTTTATACTGTCGCAAATTTTAATTACGCCAGGGATTGCCTTTTCTACAGTAAATTATTCAAAAAATAATTTTATACTGTCGCAAATTTTAATTGCGCCAGGGATTGCCTTTTCTATAGTAAATTATTCAAAAAATAATTTTATACTGTCGCAAATTTTAAATATCCCAGGGATTGCCTTTTCTATAGTAAATTATTCAAAAAATAATTTTATACTGTCGCAAATTTTATGTGCGCCAGGGATTGCCTTTTCTATAGTAAATTATTCAAAAAATAATTTTATACTGTCGCAAATTTTATGTGCGCCAGGGATTGCCTTTTCTATAGTAAATTATTCAAAAAATAATTTTATACTGTCACAAATTTTAAATATCCCAGGGATTGCCTTTTCTACAGTAAATTATTCAAAAACAAATTTTATACTGTCGCAAATTTTAATTACGCCAGGGATTGCCTTTTATATAGTAAATTATTCAAAAACTAATTTTATACTGTCGCAAATTTTAATTGCGCCAGGGATTGCCTTTTCTACAGTAAATTATTCAAAAACTAATTTTATACTGTCGCAAATTTTAAATATCCCTGGGATTGCCTTTTCTATAGTAAATTATTCAAAAACTAATTTTATACTGTCGCAAATTTTAATTACGCCAGGGATTGCCTTTTCTATAGTAAATTATTCAAAAAATAATTTTATACTGTCGCAAATTTTATGTGCGCCAGGGATTGCCTTTTCTATAGTAAATTATTCAAAAAATAATTTTATACTGTCACAAATTTTAAATATCCCAGGGATTGCCTTTTCTACAGTAAATTATTCAAAAACTAATTTTATACTGTCGCAAATTTTATGTGTGTGCGCCAGGGATTGCCTTTTCTATAGTAAATTATTCAAAAAATAATTTTATACTGTCGCAAATTTTAATTGCGCCAGGGATTGCCTTTTCTATAGTAAATTATTCAAAAAATAATTTTATACTGTCACAAATTTTAATTGCGCCAGGGATTGCCTTTTCTACAGTAAATTATTCAAAAAATAATTTTCTACTGTCGCAAATTTTAATTGCGCCAGGGATTGCCTTTTCTATAGTAAATTATTCAAAAAATAATTTTATACTGTCACAAATTTTAATTGCGCCAGGGATTGCCTTTTCTACAGTAAATTATTCAAAAACTAATTTTATACTGTCGCAAATTTTAATTGCGCCAGGGATTGCCTTTTCTATAGTAAATTATTCAAAAAATAATTTTCAACTGTCACAAATTTTAATTGCGCCAGGGATTGCCTTTTCTACAGTAAATTATTCAAAAAATAATTTTATACTGTCGCAAATTTTAATTGCGCCAGGGATTGCCTTTTCTTTAGTAAATTATTCAAAAAATAATTTTATACTGTCACAAATTTTAATTGCGCCAGGGATTGCCTTTTCTACAGTAAATTATTCAAAAAATAATTTTCTACTGTCACAAATTTTAATTGCGCCAGGGATTGCCTTTTCTACAGTAAATTATTCAAAAAATAATTTTCTACTGTCGCAAATTTTAATTGCGCCAGGGATTGCCTTTTCTACAGTAAATTATTCAAAAAATAATTTTCAACTGTCGCAAATTTTAAATATCCCAGGGATTGCCTTTTCTACAGTAAATTATTCAAAAAATAATTTTATACTGTCGCAAATTTTAATTGCGCCAGGGATTGCCTTTTCTACAGTAAATTATTCAAAAACTAATTTTATACTGTCGCAAATTTTAATTACGCCAGGGATTGCCTTTTCTACAGTAAATTATTCAAAAAATAATTTTATACTGTCGCAAATTTTAATTGCGCCAGGGATTGCCTTTTCTATAGTAAATTATTCAAAAAATAATTTTATACTGTCGCAAATTTTAAATATCCCAGGGATTGCCTTTTCTATAGTAAATTATTCAAAAAATAATTTTATACTGTCGCAAATTTTATGTGCGCCAGGGATTGCCTTTTCTATAGTAAATTATTCAAAAAATAATTTTATACTGTCGCAAATTTTATGTGCGCCAGGGATTGCCTTTTCTATAGTAAATTATTCAAAAAATAATTTTATACTGTCACAAATTTTAAATATCCCAGGGATTGCCTTTTCTATAGTAAATTATTCAAAAAATAATTTTATACTGTCGCAAATTTTATGTGCGCCAGGGATTGCCTTTTCTATAGTAAATTATTCAAAAAATAATTTTCAACTGTCGCAAATTTTAATTGCGCCAGTGATTGCCTTTTCTACAGTAAATTATTCAAAAAATAATTTTCAACTGTCGCAAATTTTAAATATCCCAGGGATTGCCTTTTCTACAGTAAATTATTCAAAAACTAATTTTATACTGTCGCAAATTTTATGTGCGCCAGGGATTGCCTTTTCTATAGTAAATTATTCAAAAAATAATTTTATACTGTCGCAAATTTTATGTGCGCCAGGGATTGCCTTTTCTATAGTAAATTATTCAAAAAATAATTTTCAACTGTCGCAAATTTTAAATATCCCAGGGATTGCCTTTTCTATAGTAAATTATTCAAAAAATAATTTTCAACTGTCGCAAATTTTAAATATCCCAGGGATTGCCTTTTCTACAGTAAATTATTCAAAAAATAATTTTATACTGTCACAAATTTTAATTGCGCCAGGGATTGCCTTTTCTACAGTAAATTATTCAAAAAATAATTTTCTACTGTCGCAAATTTTAATTGCGCCAGGGATTGCCTTTTCTATAGTAAATTATTCAAAAACTAATTTTCAACTGTCACAAATTTTAATTACGCCAGGTTTTGCCTTTTCTATAGTAAATTATTCAAAAACTAATTTTATACTGTCGCAAATTTTAATTGCGCCAGGGATTGCCTTTTCTATAGTAAATTATTCAAAAACTAATTTTATACTGTCGCAAATTTTAAATATCCCAGGGATTGCCTTTTCTATAGTAAATTATTCAAAAAATAATTTTCTACTGTCGCAAATTTTAATTGCGCCAGGGATTGCCTTTTCTACAGTAAATTATTCAAAAAATAATTTTATACTGTCGCAAATTTTATGTGCGCCAGGGATTGCCTTTTCTATAGTAAATTATTCAAAAACTAATTTTATACTGTCACAAATTTTAATTGCGCCAGGGATTGCCTTTTCTATAGTAAATTATTCAAAAACTAATTTTTTAATGTCGCAAATTTTATGTGCGCCAGGGATTGCCTTTTCTATAGTAAATTATTCAAAAAATAATTTTCAACTGTCACAAATTTTAATTACGCCAGGTATTGCCTTTTATATAGTAAATTATTCAAAAAATAATTTTATACTGTCGCAAATTTTAATTACGCCAGGGATTGCCTTTTCTACAGTAAATTATTCAAAAAATAATTTTCTACTGTCGCAAATTTTAATTGCGCCAGGGATTGCCTTTTCTACAGTAAATTTTTCAAAAACTAATTTTATACTGTCGCAAATTTTAATTGCGCCAGGGATTGCCTTTTATATAGTAAATTTTTCAAAAACTAATTTTATACTGTCGCAAATTTTAAATATCCCAGGGATTGCCTTTTCTATAGTAAATTATTCAAAAACTAATTTTATACTGTCACAAATTTTAATTGCGCCAGGGATTGCCTTTTATATAGTAAATTATTCAAAAAATAATTTTATACTGTCACAAATTTTAATTGCGCCAGGGATTGCCTTTTCTATAGTAAATTTTTCAAAAACTAATTTTATACTGTCGCAAATTTTAATTGCGCCAGGGATTGCCTTTTCTACAGTAAATTTTTCAAAAACTAATTTTATACTGTCGCAAATTTTAATTGCGCCAGGGATTGCCTTTTCTACAGTAAATTATTCAAAAACTAATTTTCTACTGTCGCAAATTTTAATTGCGCCAGGGATTGCCTTTTCTATAGTAAATTATTCAAAAAATAATTTTCAACTGTCGCAAATTTTAAATATCCCAGGGATTGCCTTTTCTACAGTAAATTATTCAAAAACTAATTTTATACTGTCGCAAATTTTATGTGCACCAGGGATTGCCTTTTCTATAGTAAATTATTCAAAAAATAATTTTATACTGTCGCAAATTTTAATTGCGCCAGGGATTGCCTTTTCTATAGTAAATTATTCAAAAAATAATTTTATACTGTCACAAATTTTAATTGCGCCAGGGATTGCCTTTTCTACAGTAAATTATTCAAAAACTAATTTTATACTGTCGCAAATTTTAATTGCGCCAGGGATTGCCTTTTCTATAGTAAATTATTCAAAAAATAATTTTCAACTCTCACAAATTTTATGTGCGCCAGGGATTGCCTTTTCTATAGTAAATTATTCAAAAAATAATTTTATACTGTCGCAAATTTTAATTACGCCAGGGATTGCCTTTTCTACAGTAAATTTTTCAAAAACTAATTTTATACTGTCGCAAATTTTAATTGCGCCAGGGATTGCCTTTTCTATAGTAAATTATTCAAAAACTAATTTTCAACTGTCACAAATTTTAATTACGCCAGGGATTGCCTTTTCTATAGTAAATTATTCAAAAAATAATTTTATACTGTCGCATATTTTAAATATCCCAGGGATTGCCTTTTCTACAGTAAATTATTCAAAAACTAATTTTATACTGTCACAAATTTTAATTGCGCCAGGGATTGCCTTTTATATAGTAAATTATTCAAAAAATAATTTTATACTGTCACAAATTTTAATTGCGCCAGGGATTGCCTTTTCTATAGTAAATTTTTCAAAAACTAATTTTATACTGTCGCAAATTTTAATTGCGCCAGGGATTGCCTTTTCTACAGTAAATTTTTCAAAAACTAATTTTATACTGTCGCAAATTTTAATTGCGCCAGGGATTGCCTTTTCTACAGTAAATTATTCAAAAACTAATTTTCTACTGTCGCAAATTTTAATTGCGCCAGGGATTGCCTTTTCTATAGTAAATTATTCAAAAAATAATTTTCAACTGTCGCAAATTTTAAATATCCCAGGGATTGCCTTTTCTACAGTAAATTATTCAAAAACTAATTTTATACTGTCGCAAATTTTATGTGCGCCAGGGATTGCCTTTTCTATAGTAAATTATCCAAAAAATAATTTTATACTGTCGCAAATTTTAATTGCGCCAGGGATTGCCTTTTCTATAGTAAATTATTCAAAAAATAATTTTATCCTGTCACAAATTTTAATTGCGCCAGGGATTGCCTTTTCTACAGTAAATTATTCAAAAACTAATTTTATACTGTCGCAAATTTTAATTGCGCCAGGGATTGCCTTTTATATAGTAAATTTTTCAAAAACTAATTTTATACTGTCGCAAATTTTAAATATCCCAGGGATTGCCTTTTCTATAGTAAATTATTCAAAAACTAATTTTATACTGTCGCAAATTTTAATTACGCCAGGGATTGCCTTTTCTATAGTAAATTATTCAAAAAATAATTTTCAACTGTCGCAAATTTTATGTGCGCCAGGGATTGCCTTTTCTATAGTAAATTATTCAAAAAATAATTTTATACTGTCGCAAATTTTATGTGCGCCAGGGATTGCCTTTTCTATAGTAAATTATTCAAAAAATAATTTTATACTGTCGCAAATTTTATGTGCGCCAGGGATTGCCTTTTCTATAGTAAATTATTCAAAAAATAATTTTATACTGTCACAAATTTTAATTACGCCAGGGATTGCCTTTTCTATAGTAAATTATTCAAAAACTAATTTTATACTGTCGCAAATTTTAATTGCGCCAGGGATTGCCTTTTCTATAGTAAATTTTTCAAAAAATAATTTTATACTGTCGCAAATTTTAAATATCCCAGGGATTGCCTTTTCTATAGTAAATTATTCAAAAACTAATTTTATACTGTCGCAAATTTTATGTGCGCCAGGGATTGCCTTTTCTACAGTAAATTATTCAAAAAATAATTTTCTACTGTCGCAAATTTTAATTGCGCCAGGGATTGCCTTTTCTACAGTAAATTTTTCAAAAACTAATTTTATACTGTCGCAAATTTTATGTGCGCCAGGGATTGCCTTTTCTATAGTAAATTATTCAAAAAATAATTTTCAACTGTCACAAATTTTAATTGCGCCAGGGATTGCCTTTTCTATAGTAAATTATTCAAAAACTAATTTTATACTGTCGCAAATTTTAATTACGCCAGGGATTGCCTTTTATATAGTAAATTTTTCAAAAACTAATTTTATACTGTCACAAATTTTATGTGCGCCAGGGATTGCCTTTTCTATAGTAAATTATTCAAAAAATAATTTTATACTGTCGCAAATTTTATGTGCGCCAGGGATTGCCTTTTCTATAGTAAATTATTCAAAAACTAATTTTATACTGTCGCAAATTTTATGTGCGCCAGGGATTGCCTTTTCTATAGTAAATTATTCAAAAAATAATTTTCAACTGTCACAAATTTTAATTGCGCCAGGGATTGCCTTTTCTACAGTAAATTATTCAAAAAATAATTTTATACTGTCGCAAATTTTATGTGCGCCAGGGATTGCCTTTTCTATAGTAAATTTTTCAAAAACTAATTTTATACTGTCGCAAATTTTAATTGCGCCAGGGATTGCCTTTTCTATAGTAAATTATTCAAAAACTAATTTTATACTGTCGCAAATTTTATGTGCGCCAGGGATTGCCTTTTCTACAGTAAATTATTCAAAAAATAATTTTATACTGTCGCAAATTTTAAATATCCCAGGGATTGCCTTTTATATAGTAAATTTTTCAAAAACTAATTTTATACTGTCACAAATTTTATGTGCGCCAGGGATTGCCTTTTCTATAGTAAATTATTCAAAAAATAATTTTATACTGTCGCAAATTTTATGTGCGCCAGGGATTGCCTTTTCTATAGTAAATTATTCAAAAACTAATTTTATACTGTCGCAAATTTTAATTACGCCAGGGATTGCCTTTTCTATAGTAAATTATTCAAAAACTAATTTTATACTGTCGCAAATTTTAATTACGCCAGGGATTGCCTTTTATATAGTAAATTTTTCAAAAACTAATTTTATACTGTCGCAAATTTTAATTGCGCCAGGGATTGCCTTTTCTATAGTAAATTATACAAAAACTAATTTTATACTGTCGCAAATTTTAATTACGCCAGGGATTGCCTTTTCTATAGTAAATTATTCAAAAACTAATTTTATACTGTCGCAAATTTTATGTGCGCCAGGGATTGCCTTTTCTATAGTAAATTATTCAAAAAATAATTTTATACTGTCGCAAATTTTAAATATCCCAGGGATTGCCTTTTCTATAGTAAATTATTCAAAAACTAATTTTATACTGTCGCAAATTTTAATTGCGCCAGGGATTGCCTTTTCTATAGTAAATTATTCAAAAAATAATTTTATACTGTCGCAAATTTTATGTGCGCCAGGGATTGCCTTTTCTACAGTAAATTATTCAAAAAATAATTTTATACTGTCGCAAATTTTAAATATCCCAGGGATTGCCTTTTCTACAGTAAATTATTCAAAAAATAATTTTCAACTGTCGCAAATTTTAAATATCCCAGGGATTGCCTTTTCTATAGTAAATTATTCAAAAAATAATTTTATACTGTCACAAATTTTAATTGCGCCAGGGATTGCCTTTTCTACAGTAAATTATTCAAAAAATAATTTTATACTGTCGCAAATTTTAATTGCGCCAGGGATTGCCTTTTCTATAGTAAATTATTCAAAAAATAATTTTCAACTGTCGCAAATTTTAAATATCCCAGGGATTGCCTTTTATATAGTAAATTTTTCAAAAAATAATTTTATACTGTCGCAAATTTTAATTGCGCCAGGGATTGCCTTTTATATAGTAAATTATTCAAAAACTAATTTTATACTGTCGCAAATTTTAATTACGCCAGGGATTGCCTTTTCTATAGTAAATTATTCAAAAACTAATTTTATACTGTCGCAAATTTTAATTACGCCAGGGATTGCCTTTTCTATAGTAAATTATTCAAAAAATAATTTTATACTGTCGCAAATTTTAAATATCCCAGGGATTGCCTTTTCTATAGTAAATTATTCAAAAACTAATTTTATACTGTCGCAAATTTTAATTGCGCCAGGGATTGCCTTTTCTATAGTAAATTTTTCAAAAAATAATTTTATACTGTCGCAAATTTTAAATATCCCAGGGATTGCCTTTTCTATAGTAAATTATTCAAAAACTAATTTTTTACTGTCGCAAATTTTAAATATCCCAGGGATTGCCTTTTCTACAGTAAATTATTCAAAAAATAATTTTATACTGTCGCAAATTTTATGTGCGCCAGGGATTGCCTTTTCTATAGTAAATTATTCAAAAAATAATTTTATACTGTCGCAAATTTTATGTGCGCCAGGGATTGCCTTTTCTACAGTAAATTATTCAAAAAATAATTTTATACTTTCACAAATTTTAATTACGCCAGGGATTGCCTTTTCTACAGTAAATTATTCAAAAACTAATTTTATACTGTCGCAAATTTTATGTGCGCCAGGGATTGCCTTTTCTATAGTAAATTATTCAAAAAATAATTTTCTACTGTCGCAAATTTTAAATATCCCAGGGATTGCCTTTTCTACAGTAAATTATTCAAAAAATAATTTTATACTGTCGCAAATTTTATGTGCGCCAGGGATTGCCTTTTCTATAGTAAATTATTCAAAAACTAATTTTCAACTGTCGCAAATTTTATGTGCGCCAGGGATTGCCTTTTCTATAGTAAATTATTCAAAAACTAATTTTATACTGTCGCAAATTTTATGTGCGCCAGGGATTGCCTTTTCTATAGTAAATTATTCAAAAAATAATTTTCAACTGTCACAAATTTTAATTGCGCCAGGGATTGCCTTTTCTATAGTAAATTATTCAAAAACTAATTTTATACTGTCGCAAATTTTAAATATCCCAGGGATTGCCTTTTCTACAGTAAATTTTTCAAAAACTAATTTTATACTGTCGCAAATTTTAATTGCGCCAGGGATTGCCTTTTCTACAGTAAATTATTCAAAAACTAATTTTCTACTGTCGCAAATTTTAATTGCGCCAGGGATTGCCTTTTCTATAGTAAATTTTTCAAAAACTAATTTTATACTGTCGCAAATTTTAATTGCGCCAGGGATTGCCTTTTCTATAGTAAATTATTCAAAAACTAATTTTATACTGTCGCAAATTTTAATTACGCCAGGGATTGCCTTTTATATAGTAAATTATTCAAAAAATAATTTTATACTGTCACAAATTTTAATTGCGCCAGGGATTGCCTTTTCTATAGTAAATTATTCAAAAACTAATTTTCAACTGTCACAAATTTTAATTGCGCCAGGGATTGCCTTTTCTATAGTAAATTTTTCAAAAACTAATTTTATACTGTCGCAAATTTTAATTGCGCCAGGGATTGCCTTTTCTATAGTAAATTATTCAAAAACTAATTTTATACTGTCGCAAATTTTAATTACGCCAGGGATTGCCTTTTATATAGTAAATTATTCAAAAAATAATTTTATACTGTCGCAAATTTTAAATATCCCAGGGATTGCCTTTTCTATAGTAAATTATTCAAAAAATAATTTTATACTGTCGCAAATTTTATGTGCGCCAGGGATTGCCTTTTCTACAGTAAATTATTCAAAAAATAATTTTATACTGTCACAAATTTTAATTACGCCAGGGATTGCCTTTTCTACAGTAAATTATTCAAAAACTAATTTTATACTGTCGCAAATTTTATGTGCGCCAGGGATTGCCTTTTCTATAGTAAATTATTCAAAAAATAATTTTCTACTGTCGCAAATTTTAAATATCCCAGGGATTGCCTTTTCTACAGTAAATTATTCAAAAAATAATTTTATACTGTCGCAAATTTTATGTGCGCCAGGGATTGCCTTTTCTATAGTAAATTATTCAAAAACTAATTTTCAACTGTCGCAAATTTTATGTGCGCCAGGGATTGCCTTTTCTATAGTAAATTATTCAAAAACTAATTTTATACTGTCGCAAATTTTATGTGCGCCAGGGATTGCCTTTTCTATAGTAAATTATTCAAAAACTAATTTTATACTGTCGCAAATTTTAATTGCGCCAGGGATTGCCTTTTCTATAGTAAATTATTCAAAAACTAATTTTATACTGTCGCAAATTTTAAATATCCCAGGGATTGCCTTTTCTACAGTAAATTTTTCAAAATCTAATTTTATACTGTCGCAAATTTTAATTGCGCCAGGGATTGCCTTTTCTACAGTAAATTATTCAAAAACTAATTTTATACTGTCGCAAATTTTAATTGCGCCAGGGATTGCCTTTTCTATAGTAAATTATTCAAAAACTAATTTTATACTGTCGCAAATTTTAATTACGCCAGGGATTGCCTTTTCTATAGTAAATTATTCAAAAAATTATTTTCAACTGTCGCAAATTTTAAATATCCCAGGGATTGCCTTTTATATAGTAAATTTTTCAAAAAATAATTTTTTACTGTCGCAAATTTTATGTGCGCCAGGGATTGCCTTTTCTATAGTAAATTATTCAAAAACTAATTTTTTACTGTCGCAAATTTTATGTGCGCCAGGGATTGCCTTTTCTATAGTAAATTATTCAAAAACTAATTTTATACTGTCGCAAATTTTATGTGCGCCAGGGATTGCCTTTTCTATAGTAAATTATTCAAAAAATAATTTTATACTGTCGCAAATTTTATGTGCGCCAGGGATTGCCTTTTCTATAGTAAATTATTCAAAAACTAATTTTATACTGTCGCAAATTTTATGTGCGCCAGGGATTGCCTTTTCTATAGTAAATTATTCAAAAAATAATTTTCTACTGTCGCAAATTTTAAATATCCCAGGGATTGCCTTTTCTACAGTAAATTATTCAAAAACTAATTTTTTACTGTCGCAAATTTTATGTGCGCCAGGGATTGCCTTTTCTATAGTAAATTATTCAAAAACTAATTTTTTACTGTCGCAAATTTTATGTGCGCCAGGGATTGCCTTTTCTATAGTAAATTATTCAAAAACTAATTTTATACTGTCGCAAATTTTATGTGCGCCAGGGATTGCCTTTTCTATAGTAAATTATTCAAAAAATAATTTTATACTGTCGCAAATTTTATGTGCGCCAGGGATTGCCTTTTCTATAGTAAATTATTCAAAAACTAATTTTATACTGTCGCAAATTTTATGTGCGCCAGGGATTGCCTTTTCTATAGTAAATTATTCAAAAAATAATTTTCAACTGTCACAAATTTTAAATATCCCAGGGATTGCCTTTTCTATAGTAAATTATTCAAAAACTAATTTTATACTGTCGCAAATTTTAATTGCGCCAGGGATTGCCTTTTCTATAGTAAATTATTCAAAAACTAATTTTATACTGTCGCAAATTTTATGTGCGCCAGGGATTGCCTTTTATATAGTAAATTATTCAAAAACTAATTTTATACTGTCGCAAATTTTAATTACGCCAGGGATTGCCTTTTCTATAGTAAATTATTCAAAAAATAATTTTATACTGTCGCAAATTTTATGTGCGCCAGGGATTGCCTTTTCTATAGTAAATTATTCAAAAACTAATTTTATACTGTCGCAAATTTTAACTACGCCAGGGATTGCCTTTTCTATAGTAAATTATTCAAAAAATAATTTTCAACTGTCGCAAATTTTATGTGCGCCAGGGATTGCCTTTTCTATAGTAAATTATTCAAAAAATAATTTTATACTGTCGCAAATTTTATGTGCGCCAGGGATTGCCTTTTATATAGTAAATTATTCAAAAAATAATTTTATACTGTCGCAAATTTTATGTGCGCCAGGGATTGCCTTTTCTATAGTAAATTATTCAAAAACTAATTTTATACTGTCGCAAATTTTAAATATCCCAGGGATTGCCTTTTCTATAGTAAATTATTCAAAAACTAATTTTATACTGTCGCAAATTTTAAATATCCCAGGGATTGCCTTTTCTACAGTAAATTTTTCAAAAACTAATTTTATACTGTCGCAAATTTTAAATATCCCAGGGATTGCCTTTTCTATAGTAAATTATTCAAAAACTAATTTTTTACTGTCGCAAATTTTAATTGCGCCAGGGATTGCCTTTTCTATAGTAAATTTTTCAAAAACTAATTTTATACTGTCGCAAATTTTATGTGCGCCAGGGATTGCCTTTTCTATAGTAAATTATTCAAAAACTAATTTTATACTGTCGCAAATTTTATGTGCGCCAGGGATTGCCTTTTCTATAGTAAATTTTTCAAAAACTAATTTTATACTGTCGCAAATTTTATGTGCGCCAGGGATTGCCTTTTATATAGTAAATTATTCAAAAACTAATTTTATACTGTCGCAAATTTTAAATATCCCAGGGATTGCCTTTTCTATAGTAAATTATTCAAAAAATAATTTTCAACTGTCGCAAATTTTAAATATCCCAGGGATTGCCTTTTCTACAGTAAATTATTCAAAAAATAATTTTATACTGTCACAAATTTTAATTGCGCCAGGGATTGCCTTTTCTACAGTAAATTATTCAAAAAATAATTTTATACTGTCGCAAATTTTAAATATCCCAGGGATTGCCTTTTCTACAGTAAATTATTCAAAAAATAATTTTATACTGTCGCAAATTTTATGTGCGCCAGGGATTGCCTTTTCTATAGTAAATTATTCAAAAACTAATTTTATACTGTCGCAAATTTTAATTACGCCAGGGATTGCCTTTTCTATAGTAAATTATTCAAAAAATAATTTTCAACTGTCGCAAATTTTATGTGCGCCAGGGATTGCCTTTTCTATAGTAAATTATTCAAAAACTAATTTTATACTGTCGCAAATTTTATGTGCGCCAGGGATTGCCTTTTCTACAGTAAATTATTCAAAAAATAATTTTATACTGTCGCAAATTTTATGTGCGCCAGGGATTGCCTTTTCTATAGTAAATTATTCAAAAACTAGTTTTATACTGTCGCAAATTTTATGTGCGCCAGGGATTGCCTTTTCTATAGTAAATTATTCAAAAAATAATTTTCAACTGTCACAAATTTTAAATATCCCAGGGATTGCCTTTTCTATAGTAAATTATTCAAAAACTAATTTTATACTGTCGCAAATTTTAATTGCGCCAGGGATTGCCTTTTCTATAGTAAATTATTCAAAAACTAATTTTATACTGTCGCAAATTTTATGTGCGCCAGGGATTGCCTTTTCTATAGTAAATTATTCAAAAAATAATTTTATACTGTCGCAAATTTTAAATATCCCAGGGATTGCCTTTTCTATAGTAAATTATTCAAAAACTAATTTTATACTGTCGCAAATTTTAATTGCGCCAGGGATTGCCTTTTCTATAGTAAATTATTCAAAAAATAATTTTATACTGTCGCAAATTTTATGTGCGCCAGGGATTGCCTTTTCTATAGTAAATTATTCAATAAATAATTTTATACTGTCGCAAATTTTATGTGCGCCAGGGATTGCCTTTTCTATAGTAAATTTTTCAAAAAATAATTTTATACTGTCGCAAATTTTAAATATCCCAGGGATTGCCTTTTCTATAGTAAATTATTCAAAAAATAATTTTCAACTGTCGCAAATTTTATGTGCGCCAGGGATTGCCTTTTCTATAGTAAATTATTCAAAAACTAATTTTATACTGTCGCAAATTTTAATTGCGCCAGGGATTGCCTTTTCTATAGTAAATTATTCAAAAACTAATTTTATACTGTCGCAAATTTTAATTGCGCCAGGGATTGCCTTTTCTATAGTAAATTATTCAAAAAATAATTTTCAACTGTCACAAATTTTATGTGCGCCAGGGATTGCCTTTTCTATAGTAAATTATTCAAAAACTAATTTTATACTGTCGCAAATTTTAATTACGCCAGGGATTGCCTTTTCTATAGTAAATTTTTCAAAAACTAATTTTATACTGTCGCAAATTTTAAATATCCCAGGTATTGCCTTTTCTACAGTAAATTTTTCAAAAACTAATTTTATACTGTCGCAAATTTTAATTGCGCCAGGGATTGCCTTTTCTATAGTAAATTTTTCAAAAACTAATTTTATACTGTCGCAAATTTTAATTGCGCCAGGGATTGCCTTTTCTACAGTAAATTATTCAAAAACTAATTTTATACTGTCGCAAATTTTAATTACGCCAGGGATTGCCTTTTCTATAGTAAATTATTCAAAAAATAATTTTCTACTGTCGCAAATTTTAATTACGCCAGGGATTGCCTTTTATATAGTAAATTTTTCAAAAACTAATTTTATACTGTCGCAAATTTTAATTGCGCCAGGGATTGCCTTTTCTACAGTAAATTATTCAAAAACTAATTTTATACTGTCGCAAATTTTAATTACGCCAGGGATTGCCTTTTCTATAGTAAATTATTCAAAAACTAATTTTATACTGTCGCAAATTTTATGTGCGCCAGGGATTGCCTTTTCTATAGTAAATTATTCAAAAAATAATTTTATACTGTCGCAAATTTTAAATATCCCAGGGATTGCCTTTTCTATAGTAAATTATTCAAAAACTAATTTTATACTGTCGCAAATTTTAATTACGCCAGGGATTGCCTTTTCTATAGTAAATTATTCAAAAACTAATTTTCAACTGTCACAAATTTTAAATATCCCAGGGATTGCCTTTTCTACAGTAAATTATTGAAAAAATAATTTTCTACTGTCGCAAATTTTAATTGCGCCAGGGATTGCCTTTTCTACAGTAAATTATTCAAAAACTAATTTTATACTGTCGCAAATTTTAATTACGCCAGGGATTGCCTTTTCTATAGTAAATTATTCAAAAACTAATTTTATACTGTCGCAAATTTTAAATATCCCAGGGATTGCCTTTTCTACAGTAAATTATTCAAAAAATAATTTTTTACTGTCGCAAATTTTAATTACGCCAGGGATTGCCTTTTCTATAGTAAATTTTTCAAAAACTAATTTTTTACTGTCGCAAATTTTATGTGCGCCAGGGATTGCCTTTTCTATAGTAAATTATTCAAAAACTAATTTTATACTGTCGCAAATTTTATGTGCGCCAGGGATTGCCTTTTCTATAGTAAATTATTCAAAAAATAATTTTCAACTGTCACAAATTTTAATTGCGCCAGGGATTGCCTTTTCTATAGTAAATTATTCAAAAAATAATTTTATACTGTCGCAAATTTTAAATATCCCAGGGATTGCCTTTTCTACAGTAAATTTTTCAAAAACTAATTTTATACTGTCGCAAATTTTAATTGCGCCAGGGATTGCCTTTTCTATAGTAAATTTTTCAAAAACTAATTTTTTACTGTCGCAAATTTTATGTGCGCCAGGGATTGCCTTTTCTATAGTAAATTATTCAAAAACTAATTTTATACTGTCGCAAATTTTATGTGCGCCAGGGATTGCCTTTTCTATAGTAAATTATTCAAAAAATAATTTTCTACTGTCGCAAATTTTAATTACGCCAGGGATTGCCTTTTATATAGTAAATTTTTCAAAAACTAATTTTATACTGTCGCAAATTTTAATTGCGCCAGGGATTGCCTTTTCTATAGTAAATTATTCAAAAAATAATTTTATACTGTCGCAAATTTTAAATATCCCAGGGATTGCCTTTTCTATAGTAAATTATTCAAAAACTAATTTTATACTGTCGCAAATTTTAATTGCGCCAGGGATTGCCTTTTCTATAGTAAATTATTCAAAAAATAATTTTATACTGTCGCAAATTTTATGTGCGCCAGGGATTGCCTTTTCTATAGTAAATTATTCAAAAACTAATTTTATACTGTCGCAAATTTTAATTGCGCCAGGGATTGCCTTTTCTATAGTAAATTTTTCAAAAAATAATTTTATACTGTCGCAAATTTTAAATATCCCAGGGATTGCCTTTTCTATAGTAAATTATTCAAAAAATAATTTTCAACTGTCGCAAATTTTATGTGCGCCAGGGATTGCCTTTTCTATAGTAAATTATTCAAAAACTAATTTTATACTGTCGCAAATTTTAATTGCGCCAGGGATTGCCTTTTCTATAGTAAATTATTCAAAAACTAATTTTATACTGTCGCAAATTTTAATTGCGCCAGGGATTGCCTTTTCTATAGTAAATTATTCAAAAACTAATTTTATACTGTCGCAAATTTTATGTGCGCCAGGGATTGCCTTTTCTATAGTAAATTATTCAAAAAATAATTTTCAACTGTCACAAATTTTAATTGCGCCAGGGATTGCCTTTTCTATAGTAAATTATTCAAAAAATAATTTTCTACTGTCGCAAATTTTAATTGCGCCAGGGATTGCCTTTTCTATAGTAAATTATTCAAAAACTAATTTTATACTGTCGCAAATTTTAATTACGCCAGGGATTGCCTTTTATATAGTAAATTATTCAAAAACTAATTTTATACTGTCACAAATTTTATGTGCGCCAGGGATTGCCTTTTCTATAGTAAATTATTCAAAAACTAATTTTTTACTGTCGCAAATTTTATGTGCGCCAGGGATTGCCTTTTCTATAGTAAATTATTCAAAAACTAATTTTATACTGTCGCAAATTTTATGTGCGCCAGGGATTGCCTTTTCTATAGTAAATAATTCAAAAAATAATTTTATACTGTCGCAAATTTTAATTGCGCCAGGGATTGCCTTTTCTACAGTAAATTTTTCAAAAAATAATTTTATACTGTCGCAAATTTTAAATATCCCAGGGATTGCCTTTTCTATAGTAAATTATTCAAAAACTAATTTTATACTGTCGCAAATTTTAATTACGCCAGGGATTGCCTTTTATATAGTAAATTATTCAAAAACTAATTTTATACTGTCGCAAATTTTATGTGCGCCAGGGATTGCCTTTTCTATAGTAAATTATTCAAAAACTAATTTTATACTGTCACAAATTTTAATTGCGCCAGGGATTGCCTTTTCTATAGTAAATTTTTCAAAAACTAATTTTTTACTGTCGCAAATTTTAATTGCGCCAGGGATTGCCTTTTCTATAGTAAATTTTTCAAAAACTAATTTTATACTGTCGCAAATTTTATGTGCGCCAGGGATTGCCTTTTCTATAGTAAATTTTTCAAAAACTAATTTTTTACTGTCGCAAATTTTAATTGCGCCAGGGATTGCCTTTTCTATAGTAAATTATTCAAAAAATAATTTTCAACTGTCGCAAATTTTATGTGCGCCAGGGATTGCCTTTTCTATAGTAAATTATTCAAAAAATAATTTTATACTGTCGCAAATTTTATGTGCGCCAGGGATTGCCTTTTCTATAGTAAATTTTTCAAAAACTAATTTTATACTGTCGCAAATTTTAATTGCGCCAGGGATTGCCTTTTCTATAGTAAATTATTCAAAAACTAATTTTATACTGTCGCAAATTTTAAATATCCCAGGGATTGCCTTTTCTACAGTAAATTATTCAAAAAATAATTTTCTACTGTCGCAAATTTTATGTGCGCCAGGGATTGCCTTTTCTACAGTAAATTTTTCAAAAACTAATTTTATACTGTCGCAAATTTTATGTGCGCCAGGGATTGCCTTTTCTATAGTATATTATTCAAAAAATAATTTTATACTGTCGCAAATTTTAAATATCCCAGGGATTGCCTTTTCTACAGTAAATTTTTCAAAAACTAATTTTATACTGTCGCAAATTTTAATTGCGCCAGGGATTGCCTTTTCTACAGTAAATTATTCAAAAACTAATTTTATACTGTCGCAAATTTTAATTGCGCCAGGGATTGCCTTTTCTATAGTAAATTATTCAAAAACTAATTTTATACTGTCGCAAATTTTAATTACGCCAGGGATTGCCTTTTCTATAGTAAATTATTCAAAAAATAATTTTCAACTGTCGCAAATTTTAAATATCCCAGGGATTGCCTTTTATATAGTAAATTTTTCAAAAAATAATTTTATACTGTCGCAAATTTTAATTGCGCCAGGGATTGCCTTTTATATAGTAAATTATTCAAAAACTAATTTTATACTGTCGCAAATTTTAATTACGCCAGGGATTGCCTTTTCTATAGTAAATTATTCAAAAACTAATTTTATACTGTCGCAAATTTTAATTACGCCAGGGATTGCCTTTTCTATAGTAAATTATTCAAAAAATAATTTTCTACTGTCGCAAATTTTATGTGCGCCAGGGATTGCCTTTTCTACAGTAAATTTTTCAAAAACTAATTTTATACTGTCGCAA
Organism: Dioctria linearis; assembly: GCA_963930735.1. Taxonomy (NCBI): domain Eukaryota; kingdom Metazoa; phylum Arthropoda; class Insecta; order Diptera; family Asilidae; genus Dioctria; species Dioctria linearis. Next base: position 58,701 of record CAWVNZ010000691.1, read on the forward strand.
ATTTTATGTGCGCCAGGGATTGCCTTTTCTATAGTAAATTATTCAAAAAATAATTTTATACTGTCGCAAATTTTAAATATCCCAGGGATTGCCTTTTCTACAGTAAATTATTCAAAAAATAATTTTATACTGTCGCAAATTTTAATTGCGCCAGGGATTGCCTTTTATACAGTAAATTTTTCAAAAAATAATTTTATACTGTCGCAAATTTTAATTGCGCCAGGGATTGCCTTTTCTATAGTAAATTATTCAAAAACTAATTTTATACTGTCGCAAATTTTAATTGCGCCAGGGATTGCCTTTTCTATAGTAAATTTTTCAAAAACTAATTTTATACTGTCGCAAATTTTATGTGCGCCAGGGATTGCCTTTTCTATAGTAAATTATTCAAAAAATAATTTTATACTGTCGCAAATTTTAAATATCCCAGGGATTGCCTTTTCTATAGTAAATTATTCAAAAACTAATTTTATACTGTCGCAAATTTTAATTGCGCCAGGGATTGCCTTTTCTATAGTAAATTATTCAAAAAATAATTTTATACTGTCGCAAATTTTATGTGCGACAGGGATTGCCTTTTCTATAGTAAATTATTCAAAAACTAATTTTATACTGTCGCAAATTTTAATTGCGCCAGGGATTGCCTTTTCTATAGTAAATTTTTCAAAAAATAATTTTATACTGTCGCAAATTTTAAATATCCCAGGGATTGCCTTTTCTATAGTAAATTATTCAAAAAATAATTTTCAACTGTCGCAAATTTTATGTGCGCCAGGGATTGCCTTTTCTATAGTAAATTATTCAAAAACTAATTTTATACTGTCGCAAATTTTAATTGCGCCAGGGATTGCCTTTTCTATAGTAAATTATTCAAAAACTAATTTTATACTGTCGCAAATTTTAATTGCGCCAGGGATTGCCTTTTCTATAGTAAATTATTCAAAAAATAATTTTCAACTGTCACAAATTTTATGTGCGCCAGGGATTGCCTTTTCTATAGTAAATTATTCAAAAACTAATTTTTTACTGTCGCAAATTTTATGTGCGCCAGGGATTGCCTTTTCTATAGTAAATTATTCAAAAACTAATTTTCAACTGTCACAAATTTTAATTGCGCCAGGGATTGCCTTTTCTATAGTAAATTATTCAAAAAATAATTTTCTACTGTCGCAAATTTTAATTGCGCCAGGGATTGCCTTTTCTATAGTAAATTATTCAAAAACTAATTTTATACTGTCGCAAATTTTAATTACGCCAGGGATTGCCTTTTCTACAGTAAATTTTTCAAAAAATAATTTTATACTGTCGCAAATTTTAATTGCGCCAGGGATTGCCTTTTCTATAGTAAATTATTCAAAAACTAATTTTATACTGTCGCAAATTTTAATTACGCCAGGGATTGCCTTTTATATAGTAAATTATTCAAAAACTAATTTTATACTGTCGCAAATTTTATGTGCGCCAGGGATTGCCTTTTCTATAGTAAATTATTCAAAAACTAATTTTATACTGTCACAAATTTTAATTGCGCCAGGGATTGCCTTTTCTATAGTAAATTATTCAAAAAATAATTTTCTACTGTCGCAAATTTTATGTGCGCCAGGGATTGCCTTTTCTATAGTAAATTATTCAAAAACTAATTTTATACTGTCACAAATTTTAATTGCGCCAGGGATTGCCTTTTCTACAGTAAATTATTCAAAAAATAATTTTATACTGTCACAAATTTTAATTGCGCCAGGGATTGCCTTTTCTATAGTAAATTATTCAAAAAATAATTTTCAACTGTCACAAATTTTAATTGCGCCAGGGATTGCCTTTTCTACAGTAAATTATTTGTGACAGTATAAAATTAGTTTTTGAAAAATTTACTATATAAAAGGCAATCCCTGGCGCACATAAAATTTGCGACAGTATAAAATTAGTTTTTGAATAATTTACTATAGAAAAGGCAATCCCTGGGATATTTAAAATTTGCGACAGTATAAAATTATTTTTTGAATAATTTACTATAGAAAAGGCAATCCCTGGCGCAATTAAAATTTGTGACAGTATAAAATTAGTTTTTGAATAATTTACTATAGAAAAGGCAATCCCTGGAGCACATAAAATTTGCGACAGTATAAAATTAGTTTTTGAATAATTTACTATAGAAAAGGCAATCCCTGGCGTAATTAAAATTTGCGACAGTATAAAATTAGTTTTTGAATAATTTACTGTAGAAAAGGCAATCCCTGGCGCAATTAAAATTTGTGACAGTATAAAATTATTTTTTGAATAATTTACTGTAGAAAAGGCAATCCCTGGCGCAATTAAAATTTGCGACAGTATAAAATTAGTTTTTGAATAATTTACTATAGAAAAGGCAATCCCTGGCGCAATTAAAATTTGTGACAGTATAAAATTAGTTTTTGAATAATTTACTATAGAAAAGGCAATCCCTGGCGCAATTAAAATTTGTGACAGTATAAAATTATTTTTTGAATAATTTACTGTAGAAAAGGCAATCCCTGGGATATTTAAAATTTGCGACAGTTGAAAATTATTTTTTGAATAATTTACTGTAGAAAAGGCAATCCCTGGGATATTTAAAATTTGCGACAGTAGAAAATTATTTTTTGAATAATTTACTATAGAAAAGGCAATCCCTGGCGCACATAAAATTTGCGACAGTATAAAATTAGTTTTTGAATAATTTACTATAGAAAAGGCAATCCCTGGCGTAATTAAAATTTGTGACAGTTGAAAATTATTTTTTGAATAATTTACTATAGAAAAGGCAATCCCTGGCGTAATTAAAATTTGCGACAGTATAAAATTAGTTTTTGAATAATTTACTGTAGAAAAGGCAATCCCTGGCGCAATTAAAATTTGCGACAGTAGAAAATTAGTTTTTGAATAATTTACTATAGAAAAGGCAATCCCTGGCGCAATTAAAATTTGTGACAGTATAAAATTATTTTTTGAATAATTTACTGTAGAAAAGGCAATCCCTGGGATATTTAAAATTTGCGACAGTTGAAAATTATTTTTTGAATAATTTACTGTAGAAAAGGCAATCCGTGGGATATTTAAAATTTGCGACAGTAGAAAATTATTTTTTGAAAAATTTACTATAGAAAAGGCAATCCCTGGCGCAATTAAAATTTGCGACAGTATAAAATTAGTTTTTGAAAAATTTACTATAGAAAAGGCAATCCCTGGCGCAATTAAAATTTGTGACAGTATAAAATTATTTTTTGAATAATTTACTGTAGAAAAGGCAATCCCTGGGATATTTAAAATTTGCGACAGTTGAAAATTATTTTTTGAATAATTTACTGTAGAAAAGGCAATCCCTGGGATATTTAAAATTTGCGACAGTAGAAAATTATTTTTTGAAAAATTTACTATAGAAAAGGCAATCCCTGGCGCAATTAAAATTTGCGACAGTAGAAAATTATTTTTTGAATAATTTACTATAGAAAAGGCAATCCCTGGCGCACATAAAATTTGTGACAGTTGAAAATTATTTTTTGAATAATTTACTATAGAAAAGGCAATCCCTGGCGTAATTAAAATTTGTGACAGTTGAAAATTATTTTTTGAATAATTTACTATAGAAAAGGCAATCCCTGGCGTAATTAAAATTTGCGACAGTATAAAATTAGTTTTTGAATAATTTACTATAGAAAAGGCAATCCCTGGCGCAATTAAAATTTGCGACAGTATAAAATTATTTTTTGAATAATTTACTATAGAAAAGGCAATCCCTGGCGCAATTAAAATTTGCGACAGTATAAAATTAGTTTTTGAAAAATTTACTGTAGAAAAGGCAATCCCTGGCGCAATTAAAATTTGTGACAGTATAAAATTAGTTTTTGAATAATTTACTATAGAAAAGGCAATCCCTGGCGCAATTAAAATTTGTGACAGTATAAAATTATTTTTTGAATAATTTACTGTAGAAAAGGCAATCCCTGGGATATTTAAAATTTGCGACAGTAGAAAATTATTTTTTGAAAAATTTACTATAGAAAAGGCAATCCCTGGCGCAATTAAAATTTGCGACAGTATAAAATTATTTTTTGAATAATTTACTGTAGAAAAGGCAATCCCTGGGATATTTAAAATTTGCGACAGTAGAAAATTATTTTTTGAATAATTTACTGTAGAAAAGGCAATCCCTGGCGCACATAAAATTTGCGACAGTAGAAAATTAGTTTTTGAATAATTTACTATAGAAAAGGCAATCCCTGGGATATTTAAAATTTGCGACAGTAGAAAATTATTTTTTGAAAAATTTACTGTAGAAAAGGCAATCCCTGGGATATTTAAAATTTGCGACAGTAGAAAATTAGTTTTTGAATAATTTACTATAGAAAAGGCAATCCCTGGCGCAATTAAAATTTGTGACAGTATAAAATTATTTTTTGAATAATTTACTGTAGAAAAGGCAATCCCTGGCGCAATTAAAATTTGTGACAGTATAAAATTATTTTTTGAATAATTTACTGTAGAAAAGGCAATCCCTGGCGTAATTAAAATTTGTGACAGTATAAAATTATTTTTTGAATAATTTACTATAGAAAAGGCAATCCCTGGCGCAATTAAAATTTGTGACAGTATAAAATTATTTTTTGAATAATTTACTATAGAAAAGGCAATCCCTGGCGCAATTAAAATTTGCGACAGTATAAAATTATTTTTTGAATAATTTACTGTAGAAAAGGCAATCCCTGGCGCAATTAAAATTTGTGACAGTATAAAATTAGTTTTTGAAAAATTTACTGTAGAAAAGGCAATCCCTGGGATATTTAAAATTTGCGACAGTTGAAAATTATTTTTTGAATAATTTACTGTAGAAAAGGCAATCCCTGGCGCAATTAAAATTTGCGACAGTAGAAAATTATTTTTTGAATAATTTACTGTAGAAAAGGCAATCCCTGGGATATTTAAAATTTGCGACAGTATAAAATTAGTTTTTGAATAATTTACTATAGAAAAGGCAATCCCTGGCGCAATTAAAATTTGTGACAGTATAAAATTATTTTTTGAATAATTTACTGTAGAAAAGGCAATCCCTGGCGCAATTAAAATTTGTGACAGTTGAAAATTATTTTTTGAATAATTTACTATAGAAAAGGCAATCCCTGGCGCACATAAAATTTGCGACAGTAAAAAATTATTTTTTGAATAATTTACTATAGAAAAGGCAATCCCTGGCGCAATTAAAATTTGCGACAGTAGAAAATTATTTTTTGAATAATTTACTATAGAAAAGGCAATCCCTGGCGCAATTAAAATTTGTGACAGTATAAAATTATTTTTTGAATAATTTACTGTAGAAAAGGCAATCCCTGGCGCACATAAAATTTGCGACAGTATAAAATTATTTTTTGAATAATTTACTATAGAAAAGGCAATCCCTGGCGCACATAAAATTTGCGACAGTATAAAATTAGTTTTTGAATAATTTACTATAGAAAAGGCAATCCCTGGCGCACATAAAATTTGCGACAGTATAAAATTAGTTTTTGAAAAATTTACTATATAAAAGGCAATCCCTGGCGTAATTAAAATTTGCGACAGTAGAAAATTATTTTTTGAATAATTTACTGTAGAAAAGGCAATCCCTGGGATATTTAAAATTTGCGACAGTAGAAAATTATTTTTTGAATAATTTACTATAGAAAAGGCAATCCCTGGGATATTTAAAATTTGCGACAGTAGAAAATTATTTTTTGAATAATTTACTATAGAAAAGGCAATCCCTGGCGCAATTAAAATTTGCGACAGTATAAAATTAGTTTTTGAAAAATTTACTATATAAAAGGCAATCCCTGGCGTAATTAAAATTTGCGACAGTATAAAATTATTTTTTGAATAATTTACTATAGAAAAGGCAATCCCTGGCGCAATTAAAATTTGCGACAGTATAAAATTAGTTTTTGAAAAATTTACTATATAAAAGGCAATCCCTGGCGTAATTAAAATTTGCGACAGTATAAAATTATTTTTTGAATAATTTACTATAGAAAAGGCAATCCCTGGCGCAATTAAAATTTGCGACAGTATAAAATTAGTTTTTGAAAAATTTACTATATAAAAGGCAATCCCTGGCGTAATTAAAATTTGCGACAGTATAAAATTAGTTTTTGAAAAATTTACTATATAAAAGGCAATCCCTGGCGTAATTAAAATTTGCGACAGTATAAAATTATTTTTTGAATAATTTACTATAGAAAAGGCAATCCCTGGCGCAATTAAAATTTGCGACAGTATAAAATTAGTTTTTGAAAAATTTACTATATAAAAGGCAATCCCTGGCGTAATTAAAATTTGCGACAGTATAAAATTATTTTTTGAATAATTTACTGTAGAAAAGGCAATCCCTGGGATATTTAAAATTTGCGACAGTATAAAATTAGTTTTTGAATAATTTACTATAGAAAAGGCAATCCCTGGCGCAATTAAAATTTGTGACAGTTGAAAATTATTTTTTGAATAATTTACTATAGAAAAGGCAATCCCTGGGATATTTAAAATTTGCGACAGTAGAAAATTAGTTTTTGAATAATTTACTATGAGAAAAGGCAATCCCTGGCGCACATAAAATTTGCGACAAGTATAAAATTAGTTTTTGAAAAATTTACTGTAGAAAAGGCAATCCCTGGCGTAATTAAATTTGCGACAGTAGAAAATTATTTTTTGAATAATTTACTGTAGAAAAGGCAATCCCTGGGATATTTAAAATTTGCGACAGTAGAAAATTATTTTTTGAATAATTTTACTATAGAAAAGGCAATCCCTGGGATATTTAAAATTTGCGACAGTAGAAAATTATTTTTGAATAATTTACTATAGAAAAGGCAATCCCTGGCGCAATTAAAATTTGCGACAGTATAAAATTAGTTTTTGAAAAAATTTACTATATAAAAGGCGCAATCCCTGGCGTAATTAAAATTTTGCGACAGTATAAAATTAGTTTTTGAATAATTTACTATAGAAAAGGCAATCCCTGGCGCACATAAAATTTGCGACAGTAGAAAATTATTTTTTGAATAATTTACTGTAGAAAAGGCAATCCCTGGCGCAATTAAAATTTGCGACAGATATAAAAATTAGTTTTTTGAATAATTTACTATAGAAAAGGCAATCCCTGGGATATTTAAAATTTTGTGACAGTTGAAAATTATTTTTTGAATAATTTACTATAGAAAAAGGCAATCCCTGGCGCACATAAAATTTGCGACAGTATAAAATTAGTTTTTGAATAATTTACTATAGAAAAGGCAATCCCTGGGATATTTTAAAATTTGCGACAGTATAAAATTATTTTTTGAATAATTTACTATAGAAAAGGCAATCCCTGGCGCACATAAAAGTATGCGACAGTATAAAAATTAGTTTTTGAATAATTTACTATAGAAAAGGCAATCCCTGGCGTAATTAAAATTTGCGACAGTATAAAATTAGTTTTTGAATAATTTACTATAGAAAAGGCAATCCCTGGCGCAATTAAAATTTGCGACAGTATTAAAATTAGTTTTTGAAAAATTTACTATAGAAAAGCAATCCCTGGCGCACATAAAATTTGCGACAGTAAAAAATTAGTTTTTTGAAAATTTACTATAGAAAAGGCAATCCTGGCGCACATAAAATTTTGCGACAGTTGAAAATTATTTTTTGAATAATTTACTGTAGAAAAGGCAATCCCTGGCGCAATTAAAATTTGTGACAGTATAAAATTAGTTTTTGAATAATTTACTATAGAAAAGGCAATCCCTGCGCACTATAAAATTTGCGACAGTAGAAAATTATTTTTTGAATAATTTACTGTAGAAAAGGCAATCCCCTGGCGCAATTAAAATTTGCGACAGTAGAAAATTATTTTTTGAATAATTTACTATAGAAAAGGCAATCCCTGGCGCAATTAAAATTTGTGACAGTTGAAAATTATTTTTTGAATAATTTACTATAGAAAAGGCAATCCCTGGCGCAGCATAAAATTTGCGACAGTTGAAAATTATTTTTTGAATAATTTACTATAGAAAAAGGCAATCCCTGGCGTAATTAAAATTTGCGACAGTATAAAATTAGTTTTTGAATAATTTACTATAGAAAAGGCAATCCCTGGCGCCATAAAATTTGCGACAGTATAAAATTATTTTTTGAATAATTTACTATAGAAAAGGCAATCCCTGGCGTAATTAAAATTTGCGACAGTATAAAATTAGTTTTTGAATAATTTACTATATAAAAGGCAATCCCTGGCGTAATTTAAAATTTGTGACAGTATAAAATTATTTTTTGAATAATTTACTGTAGAAAAGGCAATCCCTGGCGCAATAAAATTTGTGACAGTATAAAATTATTTTTTGAATAATTTACTATAGAAAAGGCAATCCCTGGCGCAATTAAAATTTGCGACAGTAGAAAATTATTTTTTGAATAATTTACTGTAGAAAAGGCAACTCCCTGGCGCAATTAAAATTTGTGACAGTATAAAATTATTTTTTGAATAATTTACTGTAGAAAAGGCAATCCCTGGGATATTTAAAATTTGCGACAGTTGAAAATTATTTTTTGAATAATTTACTATAGAAAAAGGCAATCCCTGGGATATTTAAAATTTGCGACAGTTGAAAATTATTTTTTGAAAAATTTACTGTAGAAAAGGCAATCCCTGGCGTAATTAAAATTTGTGACAGTTGAAAATAAGTTTTTGAATAATTTACTGTAGAAAAGGCAATCCCTGGCGTAATTAAAATTTGTGACAGTATAAAATTATTTTTTGAATAATTTACTATAGAAAAGGCAATCCCTGCGCAATTAAAATTTGCGACAGTTGAAAATTATTTTTTGAATAATTTACTATAAGAAAAGGCATCCCTGGCGTAATTAAAATTTGCGACAGTATAAAATTAGTTTTTGAATAATTTACTGTAGAAAAGGCAATCCCTGGCGCACATAAAATTTGCGACAGTAGAAAATTAGTTTTTGAATAATTTACTATAGAAAAGGCAATCCCTGGCGCAATTAAAATTTGTGACAGTTGAAAATTATTTTTTGAATAATTTACTGTAGAAAAGGCAATCCCTGGCGCAATTAAAATTTGCGACAGTATAAAATTATTTTTTGAATAATTTACTATAGAAAAGGCAATCCCTGGCGCAATTAAAATTTGCGACAGTATAAAATTATTTTTTGAATAATTTACTATAGAAAAGGCAATCCCTGGCGCAATTAAAATTTGTGACAGTATAAAATTATTTTTTGAATAATTTACTGTAGAAAAGGCAATCCCTGGCGCAATTAAAATTTGCGACAGTATAAAATTATTTTTTGAATAATTTACTATAGAAAAGGCAATCCCTGGCGCACATAAAATTTGCGACAGTTGAAAATTATTTTTTGAAATAATTTACTGTAGAAAAGGCAATCCCTGGCGCAATTAAAATTTGTGACAGTATAAAATTAGTTTTTGAATAATTTACTATAGAAAAGGCAATCCTGGCGCACATAAAATTTGCGACAGTAGAAAATTATTTTTTTGAATAATTTACTGTAGAAAAGGCAATCCCTGGCGCAATTAAAATTTGCGACAGTAGAAAATTATTTTTTTGAATAATTTACTATAGAAAAGGCAATCCCTGGCGCAATTAAAATTGTGACAGTTGAAAATTATTTTTGAATAATTTACTATAGAAAAGGCAATCCCTGGCGCACATAAAATTTGCGACAGTTGAAAATTATTTTTTGGAATAATTTACTATAGAAAAGGCAATCCCTGGCGTAATTAAAATTTGCGACAGTATAAAATTAGTTTTTGAATAATTTACTATAGAAAAGGCAATCCCCTGCGCACATAAAATTTGCGACAGTATAAAATTATTTTTTTGAATAA
>CAWVNZ010000692.1:0-58000 GCA_963930735.1 Dioctria linearis
GCCAGGGATTGCCTTTTCTATAGTAAATTATTCAAAAAATAATTTTCTACTGTCGCAAATTTTAATTACGCCAGGGATTGCCTTTTCCATAGTAAATTAATCAACAAATAATTTTTTACTGTCGCAAATTTTAATTGCGCCAGGGATTGCCTTTTCTATAGTAAATTATTCAAAAAATAATTTTTTACTGTCGCAAATTTTAATTGCGCCAGGGATTGCCTTTTCTACAGTAAATTTTTCAAAATATTAATTTTTTACTGTCGAAAATTTTAATTACGCCAGGGATTGCCTTTTCTATAGTAAATTTTGCAAAAAATAATTTTTTACTGTCGCAAATTTTAAGTGCGCCAGGGATTGCCTCTTCTATAGTAAATTATTCAAAAAATAATTTTCTACTGTCGCAAATTTTAATTACGCCAGGGATTGCCTTTTCTATAGTAAATTATTCAAAAAATAATTTTTACTGTCGCAAATTTTAATTGCGCCAGGGATTGCCTTTTCTATAGTAAATTATTCAAAAATAATTTTTTACTGTCGCAAATTTAATTGCGCCAGGGATTGCCTTTTCTACAGTAAATTTTTCAAAATATTAATTTTTTACTGTCGAAAATTTTAATTACGCCAGGGATTGCCTTTTCTATAGTAAATTTTGCAAAAAAAAAAAATTTTATACTGTCGCAAATTTTAATTACGCCAGTGATTGCCTTTTCTATAGTAAATTATTCAAAAAATAATTTTCTACTGTCGCAAATTTTAATTACGCCAGGGATTGCCTTTTCTATAGTAAATTATTCAAAAAATAATTTTTTACTGTCGCAAATTTTAAGTGCGCCAGGGATTGCCTTTTCGTATAGTAAATTATTCTAAAAATAATTTTCTACTGTCGCAAATTTTAATTACGCCAGGGATTGCCTTTTCCATAGTAAATTATTCAAAAAATAATTTTTTACTGTCGCAAATTTTAATTGCGCCAGAGATTGCCTTTTCTATAGTAAATTATTCAAAAAATAATTTTTTACTGTCGCAAATTTTAATTGCGCCTGGGATTGCCTTTTCTACAGTAAATTTTTCAAAATATTAATTTTTTACTGTCGAAAATTTTAATTACGCCAGGGATTGCCTTTTCTATATTAAATTTTTCAAAAAATAATTTTTTACTGTCGCAAATTTTAATTACGCCAGGGATTGCCTTTTCTACAGTAAATTTTTCAAAAATAATTTTTTACTGTCGCAAATTTTAATTGCGCCAGGGATTGCCTTTTCTATAGTAAATTATTCAAAAAATAATTTTTTACTGTCGCAAATTTTAATTGCGCCAGGGATTGCCTTTTCTATAGTAAATTATTCAAAAAATAATTTTTTACTGTCGCAAATTTTAAATATCCGAGGGATTGCCTTTTCTATAGTAAATTTCTCACAAAATAATTTTATACTGTCGCAAATTTTAAATACGCCAGGGATTGCCTTTTCTACAGTAAATTATTCAAAAAATAATTTTCTACTGTCGCAAATTTTAATTACGCCAGGGATTGCCTTTTCTATAGTAAATTATTCAAAAAATAATTTTTTACTGTCGCAAATTTTAATTGCGCCAGGGATTGCCTTTTCTATAGTAAATTATCCAAAAAATAATTTTCTACTGTCGCAAATTTTAATTGCGCCAGGGATTGCCTTTTCTATAGTAAATTATTCAAAAAATAATTTTATACTGTCGCAAATTTTAAGTGCGCCAGGCATTGCCATTTCTATAGTAAATTTCTCAAAAAATAATTTTTTACTGTCGCAAATTTTAAGTGCGCCAGGGATTGCCTTTTCTATAGTAAATTAATCAAAAAATAATTTTTTACTGTCGCAAATTTTAATTGCGCCAGGGATTGCCTTTTCTATAGTAAATTATTCAAAAAATAATTTTCTACTGTCGCAAATTTTAATTACGCCAGGGATTGACTTTTCTATAGTAAATTATTCAAAAAATAATTTTTTTTTCTGTCGCAAATTTTAATTGCGCCAGGGATTGCCTTTTCTATAGTAAATTATTCAAAAAATAATTTTTTACTGTCGCAAATTTTAATTGCGCCAGGGATTGCCTTTTCGACAGTAAATTTTTCAAAATATTAATTTTTTACTGTCGGAAATTTTAAATACGCCAGGGATTGCCTTTTCTATAGTAAATTATTCAAAAAATAATTTTTTACTGTGGCAAATTCTAATTACGCCAGGGATTGCCTTTTCTATAGTAAATTATCCAAAAAATAATTTTCTACTGTCGCAAATTTTAATTGCGCCAGGGATTGCCTTTTCTATAGTAAATTATTCAAAAAATAATTTTTTTACTGTCGCAAATTTTAATTACGCCAGGGATTGCCTTTTCTATAGTAAATTATTCAAAAAATAATTTTCTACTGTCGCAAATTTTAATTGCGCCAGGGATTGCCTTTTCTATAGTAAATTATTCAAAAAATAATTTTCTACTGTCGCAAATTTTAATTACGCCAGGGATTGACTTTTCTATAGTAAATTATTCAAAAAATAATTTTTTTTTCTGTCGCAAATTTTAATTGCGCCAGGGATTGCCTTTTCTATAGTAAATTATTCAAAAAATAATTTTTTACTGTCGCAAATTTTAATTGCGCCAGGGATTGCCTTTTCTATAGTAAATTAATCAAAAAATAATTTTTTACTGTCGCAAATTTTAAGTGCGCCAGGGATTGCCTTTTCTATAGTAAATTATTCAAAAAATAATTTTCTACTGTCGCAAATTTTAATTACGCCAGGGATTGACTTTTCTATAGTAAATTATTCAAAAAATAATTTTTTTTTCTGTCGCAAATTTTAATTGCGCCAGGGATTGCCTTTTCTATAGTAAATTATTCAAAAAATAATTTTTTACTGTCGCAAATTTTAATTGCGCCAGGGATTGCCTTTTCTACAGTAAATTTTTCAAAATATTAATTTTTTACTGTCGGAAATTTTAAATACGCCAGGGATTGCCTTTTCTATAGTAAATTATTCAAAAAATAATTTTTTACTGTCGCAAATTTTAATTGCGCCAGGGATTGCCTTTTCCATAGTAAATTATTCAAAAAATAATTGTATACTGTCGCAAATTTTAAGTGCACCAGGCATTGCCTTTTCTATAGTAAATTTCTCAAAAAATAATTTTTTACTGTCGCAAATTTTAAGTGCGCCAGGGATTGCCTTTTCTATAGTAAATTATTCAAAAAATAATTTTTTACTGTCGCAAATTTTAAGTGCGCCAGGGATTGCCTTTTCTATAGTAAATTATTCAAAAAATAATTTTCTACTGTCGCAAATTTTAATTACGCCAGGGATTGACTTTTCTATAGTAAATTATTCAAAAAATAATTTTTTACTGTCGCAAATTTTAAATACGCCAGGGATTGCCTTTTCTATAGTAAATTATTCAAAAAATAATTTTTTACTGTCGCAAATTTTAAGTGCGCCAGGGATTGCCTTTTCTATAGTAATTTTTTCAAAAAATAATTTTCTACTGTCGCAAATTTTAATTGCGCCAGGGATTGCCTTTTCTACAGTAAATTTTTCAAAAATTAATTTTATACTGTCGCAAATTTTAATTGCGCCAGGGATTGCCTTTTCTATAGTAAATTATTCCTAAAATAATTTTCAACTGTCGCAAATTTTAATTACGCCAGGGATTGCCTTTTCTATAGTAAATTATTCAAAAAATAATTTTTTACTGTCGCAAATTTTAAGTGCGCCAGGGATTGCCTTTTCTATAGTAAATTATTCAAAAAATAATTTTATACTGTCGCAAATTTTAATTACGCCAGGGATTGCCTTTTCTATAGTAAATTATTCAAAAAATAATTTTCTACTGTCGCAAATTTTAATTACGCCAGGGATTGCCTTTTCTATAGTAAATTATTCAAAAAATAATTTTTTACTGTCGCAAATTTTAAGTGCGCCAGGGATTGCCTTTTCTATAGTAAATTATTCAAAAAATAATTTTCTACTGTCGCAAATTTTAATTACGCCAGGGATTGCATTTTCTATAGTAAATTATTCAAAAAATAATTTTATACTGTCGCAAATTTTAAGTGCACCAGGCATTGCCTTTTCTATAGTAAATTTCTCAAAAAATAATTTTTTACTGTCGCAAATTTTAAGTGCGGCAGGGATTGCCTTTTCTATAGTAAATTATTCAAAAAATAATTTTTTACTGTTGCAAATTTTAAGTGCGCCAGGGATTGCCTTTTCTATAGTAAATTATTCAAAAAATAATTTTCTACTGTCGCAAATTTTAATTACGCCAGGGATTGACTTTTCTATAGTAAATTATTCAAAAAATAATTTTTTACTGTCGCAAATTTTAAATACGCCAGGGATTGCCTTTTCTATAGTAAATTATTCAAAAAATAATTTTTTACTGTCGCAAATTTTAAGTGCGCCAGGGATTGCCTTTTCTATAGTAATTTTTTCAAAAAATAATTTTCTACTGTCGCAAATTTTAATTGCGCCAGGGATTGCCTTTTCTACAGTAAATTTTTCAAAAATTAATTTTATACTGTCGCAAATTTTAATTGCGCCAGGGATTGCCTTTTCTATAGTAAATTATTCCTAAAATAATTTTCAACTGTCGCAAATTTTAATTACGCCAGGGATTGCCTTTTCTATAGTAAATTATTCAAAAAATAATTTTTTATTGTCGCAAATTTTAAGTGCGCCAGGGATTGCCTTTTCTATAGTAAATTATTCAAAAAATAATTTTATACTGTCGCAAATTTTAATTATGCCAGGGATTGCCTTTTCTATAGTAAATTATTCAAAAAATAATTTTCTACTGTCGCAAATTTTAATTACGCCAGGGATTGCCTTTTCTATAGTAAATTATTCAAAAAATAATTTTTTACTGTCGCAAATTTTAAGTGCGCCAGGGATTGCCTTTTCTATAGTAAATTATTCAAAAAATAATTTTCTACTGTCGCAAATTTTAATTACGCCAGGGATTGCATTTTCTATAGTAAATTATTCAAAAAATAATTTTTTACTGTCGCAAATTTTAATTGCGCCAGGGATTGCCTTTTCTATAGTAAATTATTCAAAAAATAATTTTTTACTGTCGCAAATTTTATTTGCGCCAGGGATTGCAATTTCTACAGTAAATTTTTCAAAATATTAATTTTTTACGGTCGAAAATTTTAATTACGCCAGGGATTGCCTTTTCTATAGTAAATTTTGCAAAAAAATAATTTTTTACTGTCGCAAATTTTAATTACGCCAGGGATTGCCTTTTCTACAGTAAATTTTTCAAAAAATAATTTTTTTTTGTCGCAAATTTTAATTGCGCCAGGGATTGCCTTTTCTATAGTAAATTATTCAAAAAATAATTTTTTACTGTCGCAAATTTTAATTGCGCCAGGGATTGCCTTTTCTATAGTAAATTATTCAAAAAATAATGTTCAACTGTCGCAAATTTTAATTACGCCAGGGATTGCCTTTTCTATAGTAAATTATTCAAAAAAATAAATTTTTACTGTCCCAAATTTTAATTACGCCAGAAATTGCCTTTTCTATAGTAAATTATTCAAAAAATAATTTTTTACTGTCGCAAATTTTAATTACGCCAGGGATTGCCTTTTCTATAGTAAATTATTCAAAAAATAATTTTCTACTGTCGCAAATTTTAATTACGCCAGGGATTGCCTTTTCTATAGTAAATTATTCAAAAAATAATTTTCAACTGTCGCAAATTTTAATTACGCCAGGGATTGCCTTTTCTTTAGTAAATTATTCAAAAAATAATTTTTTACTGTCGCAAATTTTAAGTGCGCCAGGGATTGCCTTTTCTATAGTAAATTATTCAAAAAATAATTTTATACTGTCGCAAATTTTAATTACGCCAGGGATTGCCTTTTCTATAGTAAATTATTCAAAAAATAATTCTTTACTGTCGCAAATTTTAATTACGCCAGGGATTGCCTTTTCTATAGTAAATTATTCAAAAAATAATTTTATACTGTCGCAAATTTTAATTACGCCATTTCTATAGTAAATTATTAAAAAAATAATTTTCAACTGTCGCAAATTTTAAGTACGCCAGGGATTGCCTTTTCTATAGTAAATTATTCAAAAAATAATTTTTTACTGTCGCAAATTTTAAGTGCGCCAGGGATTGCCTTTTCTATAGTAAATTATTCAAAAAATAATTTTTTACTGTCGCAAATTTTAATTGCGCCAGGGATTGCCTTTTCTATAGTAAATTATTCAAAAAATAATTTTTTACTGTCGCAAATTTTATGTGCGCCAGGGATTGCCTTTTCTATAGTAAATTATTCAAAAAATAATTTTATACTGTCACAAATTTTAATTGCGCCAGGGATTGCCTTTTCTATAGTAAATTATTCAAAAAATAATTTTTTACTGTCGCAAATTTTAAGTGCGCCAGGGATTGCCTTTTCTATAGTAAATTATTCAAAAAATAATTTTATACTGTCGCAAATTTTAATTACGCCAGGGATTGCCTTTTCTATAGTAAATTATTCAAAAAATAATTTTTTACTGTCGCAAATTTTAATTACGCCAGGGATTGCCTTTTCTATAGTAAATTATTCAAAAAATAATTTTCTACTGTCGCAAATTTTAATTACGCCAGGGATTTCCTTTTCTATAGTAAATTATTCAAAAAATAATTTTTTACTGTCGCAAATTTTAATTACGCCAGGGATTGCCTTCTCTATAGTAAATTATTCAAAAAATAATTTTCTACTCTCGCAAATTTTAATTACGCCAGGGATTGCCTTTTCTATAGTAAATTATTCAAAAAATAATTTTATACTGTCGCAAATTTTAATTACGCCAAGGATTGCCTTTTCTGTAGTAAATTATTCAAAAAATAATTTTTTACTTTCGCAAATTTTAACTACGCCAGGGATTGCCTTTTCTATAGTAAATTATTCAAAAAATAATTTTCTACTGTCGCAAATTTTAATTACGCCAGGGATTGCCTTTTCTATAATAAATTATTCAAAAAATAATTTTATACTGTCGCAAATTGTAATTACGCCAGAGATTGCCTTTTCTATAGTAAATTATTCAAAAAATAATTTTTTGCTGTCGCAAATTTTAATTACGCCAGGGATTGCCTTTTCTATAGTAAATTATTCAAAAAATAATTTTATACTGTCGCAAATTTTAATTACGCCAGGGATTGCCTTTTCTATAGTAAATTATTCAAAAAATAATTTTTTGCTGTCGCAAATTTTAATTGAGCCAGGGATTGCCTTTTCTATAGTAAATTATTCAAAAAATAATTTTCAACTTTCGCAAATTTTAACTACGCCAGGGATTGCCTTTTCTATAGTAAATTATTCAAAAAATAATTTTTTACTGTCGCAAATTTTAAGTGCGCCAGGGATTGCCTTTTCTATAGTAAATTATTCAAAAAATAATTTTTTACTGTCGCAAATTTTAATTGCGCCAGGGATTGCCTTTTCTATAGTAAATTATTCAAAAAATAATTTTTTACTGTCGCAAATTTTAAGTGCGCCAGGGATTGCCTTTTCTATAGTAAATTATTCAAAAAATAATTTTATACTGTCACAAATTTTAATTGCGCCAGGGATTGCCTTTTCTATAGTAAATTATTCAAAAAATAATTTTTTACTGTCGCAAATTTTAATTACGCCAGGGATTGCCTTTTCTATAGTAAATTATTCAAAAAATAATTTTCTACTGTCGCAAATTTTAATTACGCCAGGGATTGCCTTTTCTATATTAAATTATTCAAAAAATAATTTTCAACTGTCGCAAATTTTAATTACGCCAGGGATTGCCTTTTCTATAGTAAATTATTCAAAAAATAATTTTTTACTGTCGCAAATTTTAAGTGCGCCAGGGATTGCCTTTTCTATAGTAAATTATTCAAAAAATAATTTTATACTGTCGCAAATTTTAATTACGCCAGGGATTGCCTTTTCTATAGTAAATTATTCAAAAAATAATTTTTTACTGTCGCAAATTTTAATTACGCCAGGGTTTGCCTTTTCTATAGTAAATTATTCAAAAAATAATTTTCTACTGTCGCAAATTTTAATTACGCCAGGGATTGCCTTTTCTATAATAAATTATTCAAAAAATAATTTTATGCTGTCGCAAATTTTAATTACGCCAGGGATTGCCTTTTCTATAGTAAATTATTCAAAAAATAATTTTTTACTGTCGCAAATTTTAATTACGCCAGGGATTGCCTTTTCTATAGTAAATTATTCAAAAAATAATTTTATACTGTCGCAAATTTTAATTACGCCAGGGATTGCCTTTTCTATAGTAAATTATTCAAAAAATAATTCTTTACTGTCGCAAATTTTAATTACGCCAGGGATTGCCTTTTCTATAGTAAATTATTCAAAAAATAATTTTTTACTGTCGCAAATTTTAATTGCGCCAGGGATTGCCTTTTCTATAGTAAATTATTCAAAAAATAATTTTTTACTGTCGCAAATTTTATTTGCGCCAGGGATTGCAATTTCTACAGTAAATTTTTCAAAATATTAATTTTTTACGGTCGAAAATTTTAATTACGCCAGGGATTGCCTTTTCTATAGTAAATTTTGCAAAAAAATAATTTTTTACTGTCGCAAATTTTAATTACGCCAGGGATTGCCTTTTCTACAGTAAATTTTTCAAAAAATAATTTTTTTTTGTCGCAAATTTTAATTGCGCCAGGGATTGCCTTTTCTATAGTAAATTATTCAAAAAATAATTTTTTACTGTCGCAAATTTTAATTGCGCCAGGGATTGCCTTTTCTATAGTAAATTATTCAAAAAATAATGTTCAACTGTCGCAAATTTTAATTACGCCAGGGATTGCCTTTTCTATAGTAAATTATTCAAAAAAATAAATTTTTACTGTCCCAAATTTTAATTACGCCAGAAATTGCCTTTTCTATAGTAAATTATTCAAAAAATAATTTTTTACTGTCGCAAATTTTAATTACGCCAGGGATTGCCTTTTCTATAGTAAATTATTCAAAAAATAATTTTCTACTGTCGCAAATTTTAATTACGCCAGGGATTGCCTTTTCTATAGTAAATTATTCAAAAAATAATTTTCAACTGTCGCAAATTTTAATTACGCCAGGGATTGCCTTTTCTTTAGTAAATTATTCAAAAAATAATTTTTTACTGTCGCAAATTTTAAGTGCGCCAGGGATTGCCTTTTCTATAGTAAATTATTCAAAAAATAATTTTATACTGTCGCAAATTTTAATTACGCCAGGGATTGCCTTTTCTATAGTAAATTATTCAAAAAATAATTCTTTACTGTCGCAAATTTTAATTACGCCAGGGATTGCCTTTTCTATAGTAAATTATTCAAAAAATAATTTTATACTGTCGCAAATTTTAATTACGCCATTTCTATAGTAAATTATTAAAAAAATAATTTTCAACTGTCGCAAATTTTAAGTACGCCAGGGATTGCCTTTTCTATAGTAAATTATTCAAAAAATAATTTTTTACTGTCGCAAATTTTAAGTGCGCCAGGGATTGCCTTTTCTATAGTAAATTATTCAAAAAATAATTTTTTACTGTCGCAAATTTTAATTGCGCCAGGGATTGCCTTTTCTATAGTAAATTATTCAAAAAATAATTTTTTACTGTCGCAAATTTTATGTGCGCCAGGGATTGCCTTTTCTATAGTAAATTATTCAAAAAATAATTTTATACTGTCACAAATTTTAATTGCGCCAGGGATTGCCTTTTCTATAGTAAATTATTCAAAAAATAATTTTTTACTGTCGCAAATTTTAATTACGCCAGGGATTGCCTTTTCTATAGTAAACTATTCAAAAAATAATTTTCTACTGTCGCAAATTTTAATTACGCCAGGGATTGCCTTTTCTATAGTAAATTATTCAAAAAATAATTTTTTACTGTCGCAAATTTTAAGTGCGCCAGGGATTGCCTTTTCTATAGTAAATTATTCAAAAAATAATTTTATACTGTCGCAAATTTTAATTACGCCATGGATTGCCTTTTCTATAGTAAATTATTCAAAAAATAATTTTTTACTGTCGCAAATTTTAATTACGCCAGGGATTGCCTTTTCTATAGTAAATTATTCAAAAAATAATTTTCTACTGTCGCAAATTTTAATTACGCCAGGGATTTCCTTTTCTATAGTAAATTATTCAAAAAATAATTTTTTACTGTCGCAGATTTTAATTACGCCAGGGATTGCCTTCTCTATAGTAAATTATTCAAAAAATAATTTTCTACTCTCGCAAATTTTAATTACGCCAGGGATTGCCTTTTCTATAGTAAATTATTCAAAAAATAATTTTTTACTGTCGCAAATTTTAAGTGCGCCAGGGATTGCCTTTTCTATAGTAAATTATTCAAAAAATAATTTTTTACTGTCGCAAATTTTAATTGCGCCAGGGATTGCCTTTTCTATAGTAAATTATTCAAAAAATAATTTTTTACTGTCGCAAATTTTATGTGCGCCAGGGATTGCCTTTTCTATAGTAAATTATTCAAAAAATAATTTTATACTGTCACAAATTTTAATTGCGCCAGGGATTGCCTTTTCTATAGTAAATTATTCAAAAAATAATTTTTTACTGTCGCAGATTTTAATTACGCCAGGGATTGCCTTCTCTATAGTAAATTATTCAAAAAATAATTTTCTACTCTCGCAAATTTTAATTACGCCAGGGATTGCCTTTTCTATAGTAAATTATTCAAAAAATAATTTTATACTGTCGCAAATTTTAATTACGCCAAGGATTGCCTTTTCTGTAGTAAATTATCCAAAAAATAATTTTTTACTTTCGCAAATTTTAATTACGCCAGGGATTGCCTTTTCTATAGTAAATTATTCAAAAAATAATTTTCTACTGTCGCAACTTTTAATTACGCCAGGGATTGCCTTTTCTATAATAAATTATTCAAAAAATAATTTTATACTGTCGCAAATTGTAATTACGCCAGAGATTGCCTTTTCTATAGTAAATTATTCAAAAAATAATTTTTTGCTGTCGCAAATTTTAATTACGCCAGGGATTGCCTTTTCTATAGTAAATTATTCAAAAAATAATTTTATACTGTCGCAAATTTTAATTACGCCAGGGATTGCCTTTTCTATAGTAAATTATTCAAAAAATAATTTTTTGCTGTCGCAAATTTTAATTGAGCCAGGGATTGCCTTTTCTATAGTAAATTATTCAAAAAATAATTTTCAACTTTCGCAAATTTTAACTACGCCAGGGATTGCCTTTTCTATAGTAAATTATTCAAAAAATAATTTTTTACTGTCGCAAATTTTAAGTGCGCCAGGGATTGCCTTTTCTATAGTAAATTATTCAAAAAATAATTTTTTACTGTCGCAAATTTTAATTGCGCCAGGGATTGCCTTTTCTATAGTAAATTATTCAAAAAATAATTTTTTACTGTCGCAAATTTTAAGTGCGCCAGGGATTGCCTTTTCTATAGTAAATTATTCAAAAAATAATTTTATACTGTCACAAATTTTAATTGCGCCAGGGATTGCCTTTTCTATAGTAAATTATTCAAAAAATAATTTTTTACTGTCGCAAATTTTAATTACGCCAGGGATTGCCTTTTCTATAGTAAATTATTCAAAAAATAATTTTCTACTGTCGCAAATTTTAATTACGCCAGGGATTGCCTTTTCTATATTAAATAATTCAAAAAATAATTTTCAACTGTCGCAAATTTTAATTACGCCAGGGATTGCCTTTTCTATAGTAAATTATTCAAAAAATAATTTTTTACTGTCGCAAATTTTAAGTGCGCCAGGGATTGCCTTTTCTATAGTAAATTATTCAAAAAATAATTTTATACTGTCGCAAATTTTAATTACGCCAGGGATTGCCTTTTCTATAGTAAATTATTCAAAAAATAATTTTTTACTGTCGCAAATTTTAATTACGCCAGGGTTTGCCTTTTCTATAGTAAATTATTCAAAAAATAATTTTCTACTGTCGCAAATTTTAATTACGCCAGGGATTGCCTTTTCTATAATAAATTATTCAAAAAATAATTTTATACTGTCGCAAATTTTAATTACGCCAGGGATTGCCTTTTCTATAGTAAATTATTCAAAAAATAATTTTTTACTGTCGCAAATTTTAATTACGCCAGGGATTGCCTTTTCTATAGTAAATTATTCAAAAAATAATTTTCTACTGTCGCAAATTTTAATTACGCCAGGGATTGCCTTTTCTATAGTAAATTATTCAAAAAATAATTTTATACTGTCGCAAATTTTAATTACGACAGGGATTGCCTTTTCTATAGTAAATTATTCAAAAAATTATTTTTTACTGTCGCAACTTTTAATTGCGCCAGCGATTGCCTTTTCTATAGTAAATTATTCAAAAAATAATTTTATACTGTCGCAAATTTTAATTACGCCAGGTATTGCCTTTTCTATAGTAAATTATTCAAAAAATAATTTTCTACTCTCGCAAATTTTAATTGCGCCAGGGATTGCCTTTTCTACAGTAGATTTTTCAAAAAATAATTTTCTACTGTCGCAAATTTTAATTACGCCAGGGATTGCCTTTTCTATAGTAAATTATTCAAAAAATAATTTTATACTGTCGCAAATTTTAATTACGCCAGGTATTGCCTTTTCTATAGTAAATTATTCAAAAAATAATTTTCTACTGTCGCAAATTTTAATTGCGCCAGGGATTGCCTTTTCTATAGTAAATTATTCAAAAAATAATTTTTTACTGTCGCAAATTTTAAGTGCGCGAGGGATTGCCTTTTCTATAGTAAATTATTCAAAAAATAATTTTATACTGTCGCAAATTTTTATTACGCCAGGGATTGCCTTTTCTATACTAAATTATTCAAAAAATAATTTTATACTCTCGCAAATTTTAATTACGCCAGGGATTGCCATTTCTATAGTAAATTATTCAAAAAATAATTTTTTTCTGTCGCAAATTTTAATTGCGCCAGGGATTGCCTTTTCTATAGTAAATTATTCAAAAAATAATTTTCAACTGTCGCAAATTTTAACTACGCCAGGGATTGCCTTTTCTATAGTAAATTATTCAAAAAATAATTTTTTACTGTCGCAAATTTTAAGTGCGCCAGGGATTTCCTTTTCTATAGTAAATTATTCAAAAAATAATTTTATACTGTCGCAAATTTTAATTGCGCCAGGGATTGCCTTTTCTATAGTAAATTATTCAAAAAATAATTTTTTACTGTCGCAAATTTTAAGCGCGCCAGGGATTGCCTTTTCTATAGTAAATTATTCAAAAAATAATTTTATACTGTCACAAATTTTAATTGCGCCAGGGATTGCCTTTTCTATAGTAAATTATTCAAAAAATAATTTTTTACTGTCGCAAATTTTAATTACGCCAGGTATTGCCTTTTCTATAGTAAATTATTCAAAAAATAATTTTCTACTGTCGCAAATTTTAATTACGCCAGGGATTGCCTTTTCTATAGTAAATTATTCAAAAAATAATTTTTTACTGTCGCAAATTTTAATTACGCCAGGGATTGCCTTTTCTATAGTAAATTATTCAAAAAATAATTTTTTACTGTTGCAAATTTTAAGTGCGCCAGGGTTTGCCTTTTCTATAGTAAATTATTCAAAAAATAATTTTTTACTGTCGCAAATTTTAATTGCGCCAAGGATTGCCTTTTCTATAGTAAATTATTCAAAAAATAATTTTCTACTGTCGCAAATTTTAATTACGCCAGGGATTGCCTTTTCTATAGTAAATTATTCAAAAAATAATTTTTTACTGTCGCAAATTTTAAGTGCGCCAGGGATTGCCTTTTCTATAGTAAATTATTCAAAAAATAATTTTTTACTGTCGCAAATTTTAAGTGCGCCAGGGATTGCCTTTTCTATAGTAAATTATGCAAAAAATAATTTTATACTGTCGCAAATTTTAATTACGCCAGGGATTGCCTTTTCTATAGTAAATTATTCAAAAAATAATTTTTTACTGTCGCAAATTTTAAGTGCGCCAGGGATTTCCTTTTCTATAGTAAATTATTCAAAAAATAATTTTTTACTGTCGCAACTTTAAGTGCGCCAGGGATTGCCTTTTCTATAGTAAATTATTCAAAAAATAATTTTTTACTGTCGCAAATTTTAATTGCGCCAGGGATTGCCTTTTCTATAGTAAATTATTCAAAAAATAATTTTCTACTGTCGCAAATTTTAATTGCGCCAGGGATTGCCTTTTCTATAGTAAATTATTCAAAAAATAATTTTTTACTGTCGCAAATTTTAATTGCGCCAGGGTTTGCCTTTTGTATAGTAAATTATTCAAAAAATAATTTTTTACTGTCGCAAATTTTAAGTGCGCCAGGGATTGCCTTTTCTATAGTAAATTATTCAAAAAATAATTTTATACTGTCACAAATTTTAATTGCGCCAGGGATTGCCTTTTCTATAGTAAATTATTCAAAAAATAATTTTTTACTGTCGCAAATTTTAATTACGCCAGGGATTGCCTTTTCTATAGTAAATTATTCAAAAAATAATTTTCTACTGTCGCAAATTTTAATAACGCCAGGGATTGCCTTTTCTATAGTAAATTATTCAAAAAATAATTTTTTACTGTCGCAAATTTTAATTACGCCAATGATTGCCTTTTCTATAGTAAATTATTCAAAAAATAATTTTCAACTGTCGCAAATTTTAATTACGCCAGGGATTGCCTTTTCTATAGTAAATTATTCAAAAAATAATTTTATACTGTCGCAAATTTTAATTACGCCAAGGATTGCCTTTTCTATAGTAAATTATTCAAAAAATAATTTTTTATTGTCGCAAATTTTAATTACGCCAGGGATTGCCTTTTCTATAGTAAATTATTCAAAAAATAATTTTCTACTGTCGCAAATTTTAATTACGCCAGGGATTGCCTTTTCTATAGTAAATTATTCAAAAAATAATTTTCTACTGTCGCAAATTTTAATTACGCCAGGGATTGCCTTTTCTATAGTAAATTATTCAAAAAATAATTTTATACTGTCGCATATTTTAATTACGCCAGGGATTGCCTTTTCTATAGTAAATTATTCAAAAAATAATTTTTTACTGTCGCAAATTTTAATTACGCCAGGGATTGCCTTATCTATAGTAAATTATTCAAAAAATAATTTTATGCTGTCGCAAATTTTAATTACGCCAGGGATTGCCTTTTCTATAGTAAATTATTCAAAAAATAATTTTTTACTGTCGCAAATTTTAATTACGCCAGGGATTGCCTTTTCTATAGTAAATTATTCAAAAAATAATTTTCAACTGTCGCAAATTTTAATTACGCCAGGGATTGCCTTTTCTATAGTAAATTATTAAAAAAATAATTTTTTACTGTCGCAAATTTTAAGTGCGCCAGGGATTGCCTTTTCTATAGTAAATTATTCAAAAAATAATTTTATACTGTCGCAAATTTTAATTACGCCAGGGATTGCCTTTTCTATAGTAAATTATTCAAAAAATAATTTTTTACTGTCGCAAATTTTAATTACGCCAGGGATTGCCTTTTCTATAGTAAATTATTCAAAAAATAATTTTCTACTGTCGCAAATTTTAATTACGCCAGGGATTGCCTTTTCTATAGTAAATTATTCAAAAAATAATTTTATACTGTCGCAAATTTTAATTACGCCAAGGATTGCCTTTTCTATAGTAAATTATTCAAAAAATAATTTTTTATTGTCGCAAATTTTAATTACGCCAGGGATTGCCTTTTCTATAGTAAATTATTCAAAAAATAATTTTCTACTGTCGCAAATTTTAATTACGCCAGGGATTGCCTTTTCTATAGTAAATTATGCAAAAAATAATTTTATACTGTCGCATATTTTAATTACGCCAGGGATTGCCTTTTCTATAGTAAATTATTCAAAAAATAATTTTTTACTGTCGCAAATTTTAATTACGCCAGGGATTGCCTTATCTATAGTAAATTATTCAAAAAATAATTTTATGCTGTCGCAAATTTTAATTACGCCAGGGATTGCCTTTTCTATAGTAAATTATTCAAAAAATATTTTTTTACTGTCGCAAATTTTAATTGAGCCAGGGATTGCCTTTTCTATAGTAAATTATTCAAAAAATAATTTTCAACTGTCGCAAATTTTAACTACGCCAGGGATTGCCTTTTCTATAGTAAATTATTCAAAAAATAATTTTTTACTGTCGCAAATATTAAGTGCGCCAGGGATTGCCTTTTCTATAGTAAATTATTCAAAAAATAATTTTTTACTGTCGCAAATTTTAATTGCACCAGGGATTGCCTTTTCTATAGTAAATTATTCAAAAAATAATTTTTTACTGTCGCAAATTTTAAGTGCGCCAGGGATTGCCTTTTATATAGTAAATTATTCAAAAAATAATTTTATACTGTCACAAATTTTAATTGCGCCAGGGATTGCCTTTTCTATAGTAAATTATTCAAAAAATAATTTTTTACTGTCGCAAATTTTAATTACGCCAGGGATTGCCTTTTCTATAGTAAATTATTCAAAAAATAATTTTATACTGTCGCAAATTTTAATTACGCCAAGGATTGCCTTTTCTATAGTAAATTATTCAAAAAATAATTTTTTACTGTCGCAAATTTTAATTACGCCAGGGATTGCCTTTTCTATAGTAAATTATTCAAAAAATAATTTTCTACTGTCGCAAATTTTAATTACGCCAGGGATTGCCTTTTCTATAGTAAATTATTCAAAAAATAATTTTATACTGTCGCATATTTTAATTGCGCCAAGGATTGCCTTTTCTATAGTAAATTATTCAAAAAATAATTTTTTACTGTCGCAAATTTTAATTACGCCAGGGATTGCCTTTTCTATAGTAAATTATTCAAAAAATAATTTTATGCTGTCGCAAATTTTAATTACGCCAGGGATTGCCTTTTCTATAGTAAATTATTCAAAAAATATTTTTTTACTGTCGCAAATTTTAATTGAGCCAGGGATTGCCTTTTCTATAGTAAATTATTCAAAAAATAATTTTCAACTGTCGCAAATTTTAACTACGCCAGGGATTGCCTTTTCTATAGTAAATTATTCAAAAAATAATTTTTTACTGTCGCAAATGTTAAGTGCGCCAGGGATTGCCTTTTCTATAGTAAATTATTCAAAAAATAATTTTTTACTGTCGCAAATTTTAATTGCACCAGGGATTGCCTTTTCTATAGTAAATTATTCAAAAAATAATTTTTTACTGTCGCAAATTTTAAGTGCGCCAGGGATTGCCTTTTATATAGTAAATTATTCAAAAAATAATTTTATACTGTCACAAATTTTAATTGCGCCAGGGATTGCCTCTTCTATAGGAAATTATTCAAAAAATAATTTTTTACTGTCGCAAATTTTAATTACGCCAGGGATTGCCTTTTCTATAGTAAATTATTCAAAAAATAATTTTCTTCTGTCGCAAGTTTTAATTACGCCAGGGATTGCCTTTTCTATAGTAAATTATTCAAAAAATAATTTTTTACTGTCGCAAATTTTAATTACGCCAGGGATTGCCTTTTCTATAGTAAATTATTCAAAAAATAATTTTCAACTGTCGCAAATTTTAATTACGCCAGGGATTGCCTTTTCTGTAGTAAATTATTCAAAAAATAATTTTTTACTGTCGCAAATTTTAAGTGCGCCAGGGATTGCCTTTTCTATAGTAAATTATTCAAAAAATAATTTTATACTGTCGCAAATTTTAATTACGCCAGGGATTGCCTTTTCTATAGTAAATTATTCAAAAAATAATTTTTTACTGTCGCAAATTTTAATTACGCCAGGAATTGCCTTTTCTATAGTAAATTATTCAAAAAATAATTTTCTACTGTCGCAAATTTTAATTACGCCAGGGATTGCCTTTTCTATAGTAAATTATTCAAAAAATAATTTTATACTGTCGCAAATTTTAATTACGCCAGGGATTTCCTTTTCTATAGTAAATTATTCAAAAAATAATTTTTTACTGTCGCAAATTTTAACTACGCCAGGGATTGCCTTTTCTATAGTAAATTATTCAAAAAATAATTTTCTACTGTCGCAAATTTTAATTACGCCAGGGATTGCCTTTTCTATAGTAAATTATTCAAAAAATAATTTTATACTGTCGAAAATTTTAATTACGCCAGGGATTGCCTTTTCTATAGTAAATTATTCAAAAAATAATTTTTTACTGTCGCAAATTTTAATTGCGCCAGGGATTGCCTTTTCTATAGTAAATTATTCAAAAAATAATTTTATACTGTCGCAAATTTTAATTACGCCAGGTCTTGCCTTTTCTATAGTAAATTATTCAAAAAATAATTTTCTACTGTCGCAAATTTTAATTGCGCCAGGGATTGCCTTTTCTACAGTAAATTTTTCAAAAAATAATTTTCTACTGTCCCGAAAATTTAATTATGCCAGGGATTGCCTTTTCTATAGTAAATTATTCAAAAAATAATTTTATACTGTCGCAAATTTTAATTACGCCAGGTATTGCCTTTTCTATAGTAAATTATTCAAAAAATAATTTTCTACTGTCGCAAATTTTAATTGCGCCAGGGATTGCCTTTTCTATAGTAAATTATTCAAAAAATAATTTTTTACTGTCGCAAATTTTAAGTGCGCCAGGGATTGCCTTTTCTATAGTAAATTATTCAAAAAATAATTTTATACTGTCGCAAATTTTAATTACGCCAGGGATTGCCTTTTCTATAGTAAATTATTCAAAAAATAATTTTATACTGTCGCAAATTTTAATTACGCCAGGGATTGCCTTTTCTATAGTAAATTATTCAAAAAATAATTTTTTACTGTCGCAAATTTTAATTGCGCCAGGGATTGCCTTTTCTATAGTAAATTATTCAAAAAATAATTTTCAACTGTCGCAAATTTTAACTACGCCAGGGATTGCCTTTTCTATAGTAAATTATTCAAAAAATAATTTTTTACTGTCGCAAATTTTAAGTGCGCCAGGGATTGCCTTTTCTATAGTAAATTATTCAAAAAATAATTTTTTACTCTCGCAAATTTTAATTGCGCCAGGGATTGCCTTTTCTATAGTAAATTATTCAAAAAATAATTTTTTACTGTCGCAAATTTTAAGCGCGCCAGGGATTGCCTTTTCTATAGTAAATTATTCAAAAAATAATTTTATACTGTCACAAATTTTAATTGCGCCAGGGATTGCCTTTTCTATAGTAAATTATTCAAAAAATAATTTTTTACTGTCGCAAATTTTAATTACGCCAGGGATTGCCTTTTCTATAGTAAATTATTCAAAAAATAATTTTCTACTGTCGCAAATTTTAATTACGCCAGGGATTGCCTTTTCTATAGTAAATTATTCAAAAAATAATTTTTTACTGTCGCAAATTTTAATTACGCCAGGGATTGCCTTTTCTATAGTAAATTATTCAAAAAATAATTTTTTACTGTTGCAAATTTTAATTACGCCAGGGATTGCCTTTTCTATAGTAAATTATTCAAAAAATAATTTTTGCTGTCGCAAATTTTAAGTGCGCCAGGGATTGCCTTTTCTATAGTAAATTATTCAAAAAATAATTTTTTACTGTCGCAAATTTTAAGTGCGCCAGGGATTGCCTTTTCTATAGTAAATTATTCAAAAAATAATTTTTTACTGTCGCAACTTTAAGTGCGCCAGGGATTGCCTTTTCTATAGTAAATTATTCAAAAAATAATATTTTACTGTCGCAAATTTTAATTACGCCAGGGATTGCCTTTTCTATAGTAAATTATTCAAAAAATAATTTTCAACTGTCGCAAATTTTAACTACGCCAGGGATTGCCTTTTCTATAGTAAATTATTCAAAAAATAATTTTTTACTGTCGCAAATTTTAAGTGCGCCAGGGATTGCCTTTTCTATAGTAAATTATTCAAAAAATAATTTTTTACTGTCGCAAATTTTAATTGCGCCAGGGATTGCCTTTTCTATAGTAAATTATTCAAAAAATAATTTTTTACTGTCGCAAATTTTAAGTGCGCCAGGGATTGCCTTTTCTATAGTAAATTATTCAAAAAATAATTTTATACTGTCACAAATTTTAATTGCGCCAGGGATTGCCTTTTCTATAGTAAATTATTCAAAAAATAATTTTTTACTGTCGCAAATTTTAATTACGCCAGGGATTGCCTTTTCTATAGTAAATTATTCAAAAAATAATTTTCTACTGTCGCAAATTTTAATTACGCCAGGGATTGCCTTTTCTATAGTAAATTATTCAAAAAATAGTTTTTTACTGTCGCAAATTTTAATTACGCCAGGGATTGCCTTTTCTATAGTAAATTATTCAAAAAATAATTTTTTACTGTTGCAAATTTTAAGTGCGCCAGGGATTGCCTTTTCTATAGTAAATTATTCAAAAAATAATTTTCTACTGTCGCAAATTTTAATTACGCCAAGGATTGCCTTTTCTATAGTAAATTATTCAAAAAATAATTTTATACTGTCGCAAATTTTAATTACGCCAGGGATTGCCTTTTCTATAGTAAATTATTCAAAAAATAATTTTCTACTGTCGCAAATTTTAAGTGCGCCAGGGATTGCCTTTTCTATAGTAAATTATTCAAAAAATAATTTTTTACTGTCACAAATTTTAATTGCGCCAGGGATTGCCTTTTCTATAGTAAATTATTCAAAAAATAATTTTTTACTGTCGCAAATTTTAATTACGCCAGGGATTGCCTTTTCTATAGTAAATTATTCAAAAAATAATTTTCTACTGTCGCAAATTTTAATTACGCCAGGGATTGCCTTTTCTATAGTAAATTATTCAAAAAATAATTTTTTACTGTCGCAAATTTTAATTACGCCAGGGATTGCCTTTTCTATAGTAAATTATTCAAAAAATAATTTTTTACTGTTGCAAATTTTAATTACGCCAGGGATTGCCTTTTCTATAGTAAATTATTCAAAAAATAATTTTTTACTGTTGCAAATTTTAAGTGCGCCAGGGATTGCCTTTTCTATAGTAAATTATTCAAAAAATAATTTTTTACTGTCGCAAATTTTAAGTGCGCCAGGGATTGCCTTTTCTATAGTAAATTATTCAAAAAATAATTTTTTACTGTCGCAACTTTAAGTGCGCCAGGGATTGCCTTTTCTATAGTAAATTATTCAAAAAATAATTTTTTACTGTCGCAAATTTTAATTACGCCAGGGATTGCCTTTTCTATAGTAAATTATTCAAAAAATAATTTTCAACTGTCGCAAATTTTAACTACGCCAGGGATTGCCTTTTCTATAGTAAATTATTCAAAAAATAATTTTTTACTGTCGCAAATTTTAAGTGCGCCAGGGATTGCCTTTTCTATAGTAAATTATTCAAAAAATAATTTTTTACTGTCGCAAATTTTAATTGCACCAGGGATTGCCTTTTCTATAGTAAATTATTCAAAAAATAATTTTTTACTGTCGCAAATTTTAAGTGCGCCAGGGATTGCCTTTTCTATAGTAAATTATTCAAACAAAAATTTTATACTGTCGCAAATTTTAATTACGCCAGGGATTGCCTTTTCTATAGTAAATTATTCAAAAAATAATTTTTTACTATTGCAAATTTTAATTACGCCAGGGATTGCCTTTTCTATAGTAAATTATTCAAAAAATAATTTTTTACTGTTGCAAATTTTAAGTGCGCCAGGGATTGCCTTTTCTATAGTAAATTATTCAAAAAATAATTTTTTACTGTCGCAAATTTTAAGTGCGCCAGGGATTGCCTTTTCTATAGTAAATTATTCAAAAAATAATTTTTTACTGTCGCAACTTTAAGTGCGCCAGGGATTGCCTTTTCTATAGTAAATTATTCAAAAAATAATTTTTTACTGTCGCAAATTTTAATTACGCCAGGGATTGCCTTTTCTATAGTAAATTATTCAAAAAATAATTTTCAACTGTCGCAAATTTTAACTACGCCAGGGATTGCCTTTTCTATAGTAAATTATTCAAAAAATAATTTTTTACTGTCGCAAATTTTAAGTGCGCCAGGGATTGCCTTTTCTATAGTAAATTGTTCCTAAAATAATTTTCAACTTTCCCAAATTTTAATTACGCCAGGTATTGCCTTTTCTATAGTAAATTATTCAAAAAATAATTTTTTACTGTCGCAAATTTTAAGTGCGCCAGGGATTGCCTTTTCTATAGTAAATTATTCAAACAAAAATTTTATACTGTCGCAAATTTTAATTACGCCAGGGATTGCCTTTTCTATAGTAAATTATTCAAAAAATAATTTTCTACTGTCGCAAATTTTAATTACGCCAGGGATTGCCTTTTCTATAGTAAACTATTCAAAAAATAATTTTTTACTGTCGCAAATTTTAAGTGCGCCAGGGATTGCCTTTTCTATAGTAAATTATTCAAAAAATAATTTTCTACTGTCGCAAATTTTAATTACGCCAGGGATTGCCTTTTCTATAGTAAATTATTCAAAAAATAATTTTTTACTGTCGCAAATTTTAATTGCGCCAGGGATTGCCGTTTCTATAGTAAATTATTCAAAAAATAATTTTTTACTGTCGCAAATTTTAATTGCGCCAGGGATTGCCTTTTCTACAGTAAATTTTTCAAAATATTAATTTTTTACTGTCGAAAATTTTAATTACGCCAGGGATTGCCTTTTCTATAGTAAATTTTGCAAAAAATAATTTTTTACTGTCGCAAATTTTAATTACGCCAGGGATTGCCTTTTCTACAGTAAATTTTTCAAAAAATAATTTTTTTTTGTCGCAAATTTTAATTGCGCCAGGGATTGCCTTTTCTATAGTAAATTATTCAAAAAATAATTTTTTACTGTCGCAAATTTTAATTGCGCCAGGGATTGCCTTTTCTATAGTAAATTATTCAAAAAATAATTTTCAACTGTCGCAAATTTTAATTACACCAGGGATTGCCTTTTCTATAGTAAATTATTCAAAAAATAATTTTTTACTGTCGCAAATTTTAATTACGCCAGGAATTGCCTTTTCTATAGTAAATTATTCAAAAAATAATTTTATACTGTCGCAAATTTTAATTACGCCAGGGATTGCCTTTTTTATAGTAAATTATTCAAAAAATAATTTTTTACTGTCGCAAATTTTAATTGCGCCAGGGATTGCCTGTTCTATAGTAAATTATTCAAAAAATAATTTTATACTGTCGCAAATTTTAATTACGCCAGGGATTGCCTTTTCTATAGTAAATTATTCAAAAAATAATTTTCTACTGTCGCAAATTTTAATTGCGCCAGGGATTGCCTTTTCTACAGTAAATTTTTCAAAAAATAATTTTCTACTGTCGCAAATTTTAATTGCTCCAGGGATTGCCTTTTCTATAGTAAATTATTCAAAAAATAATTTTTTACTGTCGCAAATTTTAAGTGCGCCAGGGATTGCCTTTTCTATAGTAAATTATTCAAAAAATAATTTTATACTGTCGCAAATTTTAATTACGCCAGGGATTGCCTTTTCTATAGTAAATTATTCAAAAAATAATTTTCTACTGTCGCATATTTTAATTACGCCAGGGATTGCCTTTTCTATAGTAAATTATTCAAAAAATAATTTTTTCTGTCGCAAATTTTAATTGCGCCAGGGATTGCCTTTTCTATAGTAAATTATTCAAAAAATAATTTTTTACTGTCGCAAATTTTAATTGCGCCAGGGATTGCCTTTTCTATAGTAAATTATTCTAAAAATAATTTTTTACTGTCGCAAATTTTAATTGCGCCAGGGATTGCCTTTTCTATAGTAAATTATTCAAAAAATAATTTTTTACTGTCGCAAATTTTAAATATCCGAGGGATTGCCTTTTCTATAGTAAATTTCTCACAAAATAATTTTATACTGTCGCAAATTTTAAATACGCTAGGGATTGCCTTTTCTACAGTAAATTATTCAAAAAATTATTTTCTACTGTCGCAAATTTTAATTACGCCAGGGATTGCCTTTTCTATAGTAAATTATTCAAAAAATAATTTTTAACTGTCGCAAATTTTAATTGCGCCAGGGATTGCCTTTTCTACAGTAAATTTTTCAAAAAATAATTTTCTACTGTCGCAAATTTTAATTGCTCCAGGGATTGCCTTTTCTATAGTAAATTATTCAAAAAATAATTTTTTACTGTCGCAAATTTTAAGTGCGCCAGGGATTGCCTTTTCTATAGTAAATTATTCAAAAAATAATTTTATACTGTCGCAAATTTTAATTACGCTAGGGATTGCCTTTTCTACAGTAAATTATTCAAAAAATTATTTTCTACTGTCGCAAATTTTAATTACGCCAGGGATTGCCTTTTCTATAGTAAATTATTCAAAAAATAATTTTTTACTGTCGCAAATTTTAAGTGCGCCAGGGATTGCCTTTTCTATAGTAAATTATTCAAAAAATAATTTTATACTGTCGCAAATTTTAATTACGCCAGGGATTGCCTTTTCTATAGTAAATTATTCAAAAAATAATTTTCTACTGTCGCATATTTTAATTACGCCAGGGATTGCCTTTTCTATAGTAAATTATTCAAAAAATAATTTTTTCTGTCGCAAATTTTAATTGCGCCAGGGATTGCCTTTTCTATAGTAAATTATTCAAAAAATAATTTTTTACTGTCGCAAATTTTAATTGCGCCAGGGATTGCCTTTTCTATAGTAAATTATTCTAAAAATAATTTTTTACTGTCGCAAATTTTAATTGCGCCAGGGATTGCCTTTTCTATAGTAAATTATTCAAAAAATAATTTTCTACTGTCGCAAATTTTAATTGCGCCAGGGATTGCCTTTTCTATAGTAAATTATTCAAAAAATAATTTTATACTGTCGCAAATTTTAAGTGCGCCAGGGATTGCCTTTTCTATAGTAAATTTCTCAAAAAATAATTTTTTACTGTCGCAAATTTTAATTACGCCAGGGATTGCCTTTTCTACAGTAAATTTTTCAAAATATTAATTTTTTAATGTCGCAAATTTTAAATACGCCAGGGATTGCCTTTTCTATAGTAAATTATTCAAAAAATAATTTTCTATTGTCGCAAATTTTAATTACGCCAGGGATTGCCTTTTCTATAGTAAATTATTCAAAAAATAATTTTTTACTGTCGCAAATTTTAAGTGCGCCAGGGATTGCCTTTTCTATAGTAAATTATTCAAAAAATAATTTTCTACTGTCGCAAATTTTAATTACGCCAGGGATTGACTTTTCTATAGTAAATTATTCAAAAAATAATTTTTTTTCTTTCGCAAATTTTAATTGCGCCAGGGATTGCCTTTTCTGTAGTAAATTATTCAAAAAATAATTTTTTACTGTCGCATATTTTAATTGCGCCAGGGATTGCCTTTTCTACAGTAAATTTTTCAAAATATTAATTTTTTAATGTCGCAAATTTGAAATACGCCAGGGATTGCCTTTTCTATA
This sequence comes from Dioctria linearis, assembly GCA_963930735.1. Lineage (NCBI taxonomy): Eukaryota > Metazoa > Arthropoda > Insecta > Diptera > Asilidae > Dioctria > Dioctria linearis. The sequence goes on from CAWVNZ010000692.1 coordinate 25,411, forward strand.
GTAAATTATTCAAAAAATAATTTTTTACTGTCGCAAATTTTAAATACGCCAGGGATTGCCTTTTCTATAGTAAATTATTCAAAAAATAATTTTTTACTGTCGCAAATTTTAAGTGCGCCAGGGATTGCCTTTTCTATAGTAAATTTTTCAAAAAATAATTTTCTACTGTCGCAAATTTTAATTGCGCCAGGGATTGCCTTTTCTACAGTAAATTTTTCAAAAATTAATTTTATACTGTCGCAAATTTTAATTGCGCCAGGGATTGCCTTTTCTATAGTAAATTGTTCCTAAAATAATTTTCAACTTTCCCAAATTTTAATTACGCCAGGTATTGCCTTTTCTATAGTAAATTATTCAAAAAATAATTTTTTACTGTCGCAAATTTTAAGTGCGCCAGGGATTGCCTTTTCTATAGTAAATTATTCAAACAAAAATTTTATACTGTCGCAAATTTTAATTACGCCAGGGATTGCCTTTTCTATAGTAAATTATTCAAAAAATAATTTTCTACTGTCGCAAATTTTAATTGCGCCAGGGATTGCCTTTTCTATAGTAAATTATTCAAAAAATAATTTTCTACTGTCGCAAATTTTAATTGCGCCAGGGATTGCCTTTTTTATAGTAAATTATTCAAAAAATAATTTTATACTGTCGCAAATTTTAAGTGCGCCAGGGATTGCCTTTTCTATAGTAAATTTCTCAAAAAATAATTTTTTACTGTCGCAAATTTTAATTACGCCAGGGATTGCCTTTTCTACAGTAAATTTTTCAAAATATTAATTTTTTAATGTCGCAAATTTTAAATACGCCAGGGATTGCCTTTTCTATAGTAAATTATTCAAAAAATAATTTTCTACTGTCGCAAATTTTAATTACGCCAGGGATTGCCTTTTCTATAGTAAATTATTCAAAAAATAATTTTTTACTGTCGCAAATTTTAAGTGCGCCAGGGATTGCCTTTTCTATAGTAAATTATTCAAAAAATAATTTTCTACTGTCGCAAATTTTAATTACGCCAGGGATTGACTTTTCTATAGTAAATTATTCAAAAAATAATTTTTTTTCTTTCGCAAATTTTAATTGCGCCAGGGATTGCCTTTTCTATAGTAAATTATTCAAAAAATAATTTTTTACTGTCGCATATTTTAATTGCGCCAGGGATTGCCTTTTCTACAGTAAATTTTTCAAAATATTAATTTTTTAATGTCGCAAATTTTAAATACGCCAGGGATTGCCTTTTCTATAGTAAATTATTCAAAAAATAATTTTTTACTGTCGCAAATTTTAAATACGCCAGGGATTGCCTTTTCTATAGTAAATTATTCAAAAAATAATTTTTTACTGTCGCAAATTTTAAGTGCGCCAGGGATTGCCTTTTCTATAGTAAATTTTTCAAAAAATAATTTTCTACTGTCGCAAATTTTAATTGCGCCAGGGATTGCCTTTTCTACAGTAAATTTTTCAAAAATTAATTTTATACTGTCGCAAATTTTAATTGCGCCAGGGATTGCCTTTTCTATAGTAAATTGTTCCTAAAATAATTTTCAACTTTCCCAAATTTTAATTACGCCAGGTATTGCCTTTTCTATAGTAAATTATTCAAAAAATAATTTTTTACAGTCGCAAATTTTAAGTGCGCCAGGGATTGCCTTTTCTATAGTAAATTATTCAAACAAAAATTTTATACTGTCGCAAATTTTAATTACGCCAGGGATTGCCTTTTCTATAGTAAATTATTCAAAAAATAATTTTCTACTGTCGCAAATTTTAATTACGCCAGGGATTGCCTTTTCTATAGTAAACTATTCAAAAAATAATTTTTTACTGTCGCAAATTTTAAGTGCGCCAGGGATTGCCTTTTCTATAGTAAATTATTCAAAAAATAATTTTCTACTGTCGCAAATTTTAATTACGCCAGGGATTGCCTTTTCTATAGTAAATTATTCAAAAAATAATTTTTTACTGTCGCAAATTTTAATTGCGCCAGGGATTGCCTTTTCTATAGTAAATTATTCAAAAAATAATTTTTTACTGTCGCAAATTTTAATTGCGCCAGGGATTGCCTTTTCTACAGTAAATTTTTCAAAATATTAATTTTTTACTGTCGAAAATTTTAATTACGCCAGGGATTGCCTTTTCTATAGTAAATTTTGCAAAAAATAATTTTTTACTGTCGCAAATTTTAATTACGCCAGGGATTGCCTTTTCTACAGTAAATTTTTCAAAAAATAATTTTTTTTTGTCGCAAATTTTAATTGCGCCAGGGATTGCCTTTTCTATAGTAAATTATTCAAAAAATAATTTTCAACTGTCGCAAATTTTAATTACGCCATGGATTGCCTTTTCTATAGTAAATTATTCAAAAAATAATTTTTTACTGTCGCAAATTTTAATTACGCCAGGAATTGCCTTTTCTATAGTAAATTATTCAAAAAATAATTTTTTACTGTCGCAAATTTTAATTACGCCAGGGATTGCCTTTTCTATAGTAAATTATTCAAAAAATAATTTTCTACTGTCGCAAATTTTAATTACGCCAGGGATTGCCTTTTCTATAGTAAATTATTCAAAAAATAATTTTCAATTGTCGCAAATTTTAATTACGCCAGGGATTGCCTTTTCTATAGTAAATTATTCAAAAAATAATTTTTTACTGTCGCAAATTTTAAGTGCGCCAGGGATTGCCTTTTCTATAGTAAATTATTCAAAAAATAATTTTATACTGTCGCAAATTTTAATTACGCCAGGGATTGCCTTTTCTACAGTAAATTATTCAAAAAATAATTTTTTACTGTCGCAAATTTTAATTACGCCAGGGATTGCCTTTTCTATAGTAAATTATTCAAAAAATAATTTTCTACTGTCGCAAATTTTAATTACGCCAGGGATTGCCTTTTCTATAGTAAATTATTCAAAAAATAATTTTATACTGTCGCAAATTTTAATTACGCCAAGGATTGCCTTTTCTATAGTAAATTATTCAAAAAATAATTTTTTACTGTCGCAAATTTTAATTACGCCAGGGATTGCCTTTTCTATAGTAAATTATTCAAAAAATAATTTTCTACTGTCGCAAATTTTAATTACGCCAGGGATTGCCTTTTCTATAGTAAATTATTCAAAAAATAATTTTATACTGTCGCAAATTTTAATTACGCCAGGGATTGCCTTTTCTATAGTAAATTATTCAAAAAATAATTCTTTACTGTCGCAAATTTTAATTACGCCAGGGATTGCCTTTTCTATAGTAAATTATTCAAAAAATAATTTTATACTGTCGCAAATTTTAATTACGCCAGGGATTGCCTTTTCTATAGTAAATTATTCAAAAAATAATTTTTTACTGTCGCAAATTTTAATTGAGCCAGGGATTGCCTTTTCTATAGTAAATTATTCAAAAAATAATTTTCAACTGTCGCAAATTTTAACTACGCCAGGGATTGCCTTTTCTATAGTAAATTATTCAAAAAATAATTTTTTACTCTAGCAAATTTTAAGTGCGCCAGGGATTGCCTTTTCTATAGTAAATTATTCAAAAAATAATTTTTTACTGTCGCAAATTTTAATTGCGCCAAGGATTGCCTTTTCTATAGTAAATTATTCAAAAAATAATTTTTTACTGTCGCAAATTTTAAGTGCGCTTTTCGATAGTAAATTATTCAAAAAATAATTTTATACTGTCACAAATTTTAATTGCGCCAGGGATTGCCTTTTCTATAGTAAATTATTCAAAAAATAATTTTTTACTGTCGCATATTTTAATTACGCCAGGGATTGCCTTTTCTATAGTAAATTATTCAAAAAATAATTTTCTACTGTCGCAAATTTTAATTACGCCAGGGATTGCCTTTTCTATAGTAAATTATTCAAAAAATAATTTTTTACTGTCGCAAATTTTAATTACGCCAGGGATTGCCTTTTCTATAGTAAATTATTCAAAAAATAATTTTCTACTGTCGCAAATTTTAATTACGCCAGGGATTGCCTTTTCTATAGTAAATTATTCAAAAAATAATTTTATACTGTCGTAAATTTTAATCACGCCAGGGATTGCCTTTTCTATAGTAAATTATTCAAAAATAATTTTTTACTGCCGCAAATTTTAAGCGCGCCAGGGATTGCCTTTTCTATAGTAAATTTTGCAAAAAATAATTTTATACTGTCACAAATTTTAATTACGCCAGGGATTGCCTTTTCTATAGTAAATTATTCAAAAAATAATTTTATACTGTCGCAAATTTTAATTACGCCAGGGATTGCCTTTTCTATAGTAAATTATTCAAAAAATAATTTTTTACTGTCGCAAATTTTAATTGCGCCAGGGATTGCCTTTTCTATAGTAAATTATTCAAAAAATAATTTTATACTGTCGCAAATTTTAATTACGCCAGGGATTGCCTTTTCTATAGTAAATTATTCAAAAAATAATTTTATACTGTCGCAAATTTTAATTACGCCAGGGATTGCCTTTTCTATAGTAAATTATTCAAAAAATAATTTTTTACTGTCGCAAATTTTAAGCGCGCCAGGGATTGCCTTTTCTATAGTAAATTATTCAAAAAATAATTTTATACTGTCACAAATTTTAATTGCGCCAGGGATTGCCTTTTCTATAGTAAATTATTCAAAAAATAATTTTTTACTGTTGCAATTTTTAAGTGCGCCAGGGATTGCCTTTTCTATAGTAAATTATTCAAAAAATAATTTTTTACTGTCGCAAATTTTAATTGCGCCAGGGATTGCCTTTTCTATAGTAAATTATTCAAAAAATAATTTTTTACTGCCGCAAATTTTAAGCGCGCCAGGGATTGCCTTTTCTATAGTAAATTTTGCAAAAAATAATTTTATACTGTCACAAATTTTAATTACGCCAGGGATTGCCTTTTCTATAGTAAATTATTCAAAAAATAATTTTATACTGTCGCAAATTTTAATTACGCCAGGGATTGCCTTTTCTATAGTAAATTATTCAAAAAATAATTTTTTACTGTCGCAAATTTTAATTGCGCCAGGGATTGCCTTTTCTATAGTAAATTATTCAAAAATAATTTTCAACTGTCGCAAATTTTAACTACGCCAGGGATTGCCTTTTCTATAGTAAATTATTCAAAAAATAATTTTCAACTGTAGCAAATTTTAATTGCGCCAGGGATTGCCTTTTCTATAGTAAATTATTCAAAAAATAATTTTTTACTGTCGCAAATTTTAATTGCGCCAGGGATTGCCTTTTCTATAGTAAATTATTCAAAAAATAATTTTTTACTGTCGCAAATTTTAAGCGCGCCAGGGATTGCCTTTTCTATAGTAAATTATTCAAAAAATAATTTTATACTGTCACAAATTTTAATTGCGCCAGGGATTGCCTTTTCTATAGTAAATTATTCAAAAAATAATTTTTTACTGTTGCAATTTTTAAGTGCGCCAGGGATTGCCTTTTCTATAGTAAATTATTCAAAAAATAATTTTTTACTGTCGCAAATTTTAATTGCGCCAGGGATTGCCTTTTCTATAGTAAATTATTCAAAAAATAATTTTCTACTGTCGCAAATTTTAATTACGCCAGGGATTGCCTTTTCTATAGTAAATTATTCAAAAAATAATTTTATACTGTCGCAAATTTTAATTACGCCAGGGATTGCCTTTTCTATAGTAAATTATTCAAAAAATAATTTTTTACTGTCGCAAATTTTAATTGCGCCAGGGATTGCCTTTTCTATAGTAAATTATTCAAAAAATAGTTTTCAACTGTCGCAAATTTTAACTACGCCAGGGATTGCCTTTTCTATAGTAAATTATTCAAAAAATAATTTTCAACTGTCGCAAATTTTAATTGCGCCAGGGATTGCCTTTTCTATAGTAAATTATTCAAAAAATAATTTTTTACTGTCGCAAATTTTAATTGCGCCAGGGATTGCCTTTTCTATAGTAAATTATTCAAAAAATAATTTTTTACTGCCGCAAATTTTAAGCGCGCCAGGGATTGCCTTTTCTATAGTAAATTTTGCAAAAAATAATTTTATACTGTCACAAATTTTAATTGCGCCAGGGATTGCCTTTTCTATAGTAAATTATTCAAAAAATAATTTTATACTGTCGCAAATTTTTATTACGCCAGGGATTGCCTTTTCTATAGTAAATTATTCAAAAAATAATTTTATACTGTCGCAAATTTTAATTACGCCAGGGATTGCCTTTTCTATAGTAAATTATTCAAAAAATAATTTTTTACTGTCGCAAATTTTAATTGCGCCAGGGATTGCCTTTTCTATAGTAAATTATTAAAAAATAATTTTCAACTGTCGCAAATTTTAACTACGCCAGGGATTGCCTTTTCTATAGTAAATTATTCAAAAAATAATTTTCAACTGTAGCAAATTTTAATTGCGCCAGGGATTGCCTTTTCTATAGTAAATTATTCAAAAAATAATTTTTTACTGTCGCAAATTTTAATTGCGCCAGGGATTGCCTTTTCTATAGTAAATTATTCAAAAAATAATTTTTTACTGTCGCAAATTTTAAGCGCGCCAGGGATTGCCTTTTCTATAGTAAATTATTCAAAAAATAATTTTATACTGTCACAAATTTTAATTGCGCCAGGGATTGCCTTTTCTATAGTAAATTATTCAAAAAATAATTTTTTACTGTCGCAAATTTTAATTACGCCAGGGATTGCCTTTTCTATAGTAAATTATTCAAAAAATAATTTTCTACTGTCGCAAATTTTAATTACGCCAGGGATTGCCTTTTCTATAGTAAATTATTCAAAAAATAATTTTTTACTGTCGCAAATTTTAATTACGCCAGGGATTGCCTTTTCTATAGTAAATTATTCAAAAAATAATTTTTTACTGTTGCAAATTTTAAGTGGCCAGGGATTGCCTTTTCTATAGTAAATTATTCAAAAAATAATTTTCAACTGTAGCAAATTTTAATTGCGCCAGGGATTGCCTTTTCTATAGTAAATTATTCAAAAAATAATTTTTTACTGTCGCAAATTTTAATTGCGCCAGGGATTGCCTTTTCTATAGTAAATTATTCAAAAAATAATTTTTTACTGTCGCAAATTTTAAGCGCGCCAGGGATTGCCTTTTCTATAGTAAATTATTCAAAAAATAATTTTATACTGTCACAAATTTTAATTGCGCCAGGGATTGCCTTTTCTATAGTAAATTATTCAAAAAATAATTTTCAACTGTCGCAAATTTTAATTACGCCAGGGATTGCCTTTTCTATAGTAAATTATTCAAAAAATAATTTTTTACTGTCGCAAATTTTAAGTGCGCCAGGGATTGCCTTTTCTATAGTAAATTATTCAAAAAATAATTTTTTACTGTCGCAACTTTAAGTGCGCCAGGGATTGCCTTTTCTATAGTAAATTATTCAAAATATAATTTTTTACTGTCGCAAATTTTAATTGCGCCAGGGATTGCCTTTTCTATAGTAAATTATTCAAAAAATAATTTTCTACTGTCGCAAATTTTTATTGCGCCAGGGATTGCCTTTTCTATAGTACATTATTCAAAAAATAATTTTCAACTGTCGCAAATTTTAACTACGCCAGGGTTTGCCTTTTCTATAGTAAATTATTCAAAAAATAATTTTTTACTGTCGCAAATTTTAAGTGCGCCAGGGATTGCCTTTTCTATAGTAAATTATTCAAAAAATAATTTTTTACTGTCGCAAATTTTAATTGCGCCAGGGATTGCCTTTTCTATAGTAAATTATTCAAAAAATAATTTTTTACTGTCGCAAATTTTAAGTGCGCCAGGGATTGCCTTTTCTATAGTAAATTATTCAAAAAATAATTTTTTACTGTCACAAATTTTAAATGCGCCAGGGATTGCCTTTTCTATAGTAAATTATTCAAAAAATAATTTTTTTACTGTCGCAAATTTTAATTACGCCAGGGATTGCCTTTTCTATAGTAAATTATTCAAAAAATAATTTTCTACTGTCGCAAATTTTAATTACGCCAGGGATTGCCTTTTCTATTGTTAATTATTCAAAAAATAATTTTTTACTGTCGCAAATTTTAATTACGCCAGGGAATGCCTTTTCTATAGTAAATTATTCAAAAAATAATTTTTTACTGTTGCAAATTTTAAGTGCGCCAGGGATTGCCTTTTCTATAGTAAATTATTCAAAAAATAATTTTTTACTGTCGCAAATTTTAATTGCGCCAGGGATTGCCTTTTCTATAGTAAATTATTCAAAAAATAATTTTCTACTGTCGCAAATTTTAATTACGCCAGGGATTGCCTTTTCTATAGTAAATTATTCAAAAAATAATTTTATACTGTCGCAAATTTTAATTACGTCAGGGATTGCCTTTTCTATAGTAAATTATACAAAAAATAATTTTTTACTGTCGCAAATTTTAATTGCGCCAGGGATTGCCTTTTCTATAGTAAATTATTCAAAAAATAGTTTTCAACTGTCGCAAATTTTAACTACGCCAGGGATTGCCTTTTCTATAGTAAATTATTCAAAAAATAATTTTCAACTGTCGCAAATTTTAATTGCGCCAGGGATTGCCTTTTCTATAGTAAATTATTCAAAAAATAATTTTTTACTGTCGCAAATTTTAATTGCGCCAGGGATTGCCTTTTCTATAGTAAATTATTCAAAAAATAATTTTTTACTGCCGCAAATTTTAAGCGCGCCAGGGATTGCCTTTCTATAGTAAATTTTGCAAAAAATAATTTTATACTGTCACAAATTTTAATAGCGCCAGGGATTGCCTTTTCTATAGTAAATTATTCAAAAAATAATTTTTTACTGTCGCAAATTTTAATTACGCCAGGGATTGCCTTTTCTATAGTAAATTATTCAAAAAATAATTTTCTACTGTCGCAAATTTTAATTTCGTCAGGAATTGCCTTTTCTATAGTAAATTATTCAAAAAATAATTTTTTACTGTCGCAAATTTTAATTACGCCAGGGATTGCCTTTTCTATAGTAAATTATTCAAAAAATAATTTTTTACTGTTGCAAATTTTAAGTGCGCCAGGGATTGCCTTTTCTATAGTAAATTATTCAAAAAATAATTTTTTACTGTCGCAAATTTTAATTGCGTCAGGGATTGCATTTTCTATAGTAAATTATTCAAAAAATAATTTTCTACTGTCGCAAATTTTAATTACGCCAGGGATTGCCTTTTCTATAGTAAATTATTCAAAAAAAATTTTTTACTGTCGCAAATTTTAAGTGCGCCAGGAATTGCCTTTCCTATAGTAAATTATTCAAAAAATAATTTTTTACTGTCGCAAATTTTAAGTGCGCCAGGGATTGCCTTTTCTATAGTAAATTATTCAAAAAATAATTTTCAACTGTCGCAAATTTTAATTACGCCAGGGATTGCCTTTTCTATAGTAAATTATTCAAAAAATATTTTTTTACTGTCGCAAATTTTAAGTGCGCCAGGGATTGCCTTTTCTATAGTAAATTATTCAAAAAATAATTTTTTACTGTCGCAACTTTAAGTGCGCCAGGGATTGCCTTTTCTATAGTAAATTATTCAAAAAATAATTTTTTACTCTCGCAAATTTTAATTGCGCCAGGGATTGCCTTATCTATAGTAAATTATTCAAAAAATAATTTTCTACTGTCGCAAATTTTTATTGCGCCAGGGATTGCCTTTTCAATAGTAAATTATTCAAAAAATAATTTTCAACTGTCGCAAATTTTAACTACGCCAGGGATTGCCTTTTCTATAGTAAATTATTCAAAAAATAATTTTTTACTGTCGCAAATTTTAAGTGCGCCAGGGATTGCCTTTTCTATAGTAAATTATTCAAAAAATAATTTTTTACTGTCGCAAATTTTAATTGCGCCAGGGATTGCCTTTTCTATAGTAAATTATTCAAAAAATAATTTTTTACTGTCGCAAATTTTAAGTGCGCCAGGGATTGCCTTTTCTATAGTAAATTATTCAAAAAATAATTTTTTACTGTCACAAATTTTAATTGCGCCAGGGATTGCCTCTTCTATAGTAAATTATTCAAAAAATAATTTTCAACTGTCGCAAATTTTAATTACGCCAGGGATTGCCTTTTCTATAGTAAATTATTCAAAAAATAATTTTTTACTGTCGCAAATTTTAAGTGCGCCAGGGATTGCCTTTTCTATAGTAAATTATTCAAAAAATAATTTTTTACTATCGCAACTTTAAGTGCGCCAGGGATTGCCTTTTCTATAGTAAATTATTCAAAAAATAATTTTTTACTGTCGCAAATTTTAATTGCGCCAGGGATTGCCTTATCTATAGTAAATTATTCAAAAAATAATTTTCTACTGTCGCAAATTTTTATTGCGCCAGGGATTGCCTTTTCAATAGTAAATTATTCAAAAAATAATTTTCAACTGTCGCAAATTTTAACTACGCCAGGGATTGCCTTTTCTATAGTAAATTATTCAAAAAATAATTTTCAACTGTCGCAAATTTTAATTGCGCCAGGGATTGCCTTTTCTATAGTAAATTATTCAAAAAATAATTTTTTACTGTCGCAAATTTTAATTGCGCCAGGGATTGCCTTTTCTATAGTAAATTATTCAAAAAATAATTTTTTACTGCCGCAAATTTTAAGCGCGCCAGGGATTGCCTTTTCTATAGTAAATTTTGCAAAAAATAATTTTATACTGTCACAAATTTTAATTGCGCCAGGGATTGCCGTTTCTATAGTAAATTATTCAAAAAATAATTTTATACTGTCGCAAATTTTAATTACGCCAGGGATTGCCTTTTCTATAGTAAATTATTCAAAAAATAATTTTATACTGTCGCAAATTTTAATTACGCCAGGGATTGCCTTTTCTATAGTAAATTATTCAAAAAATAATTTTTTACTGTCGCAAATTTTAATTGCGCCAGGGATTGCCTTTTCTATAGTAAATTATTCAAAAAATAATTTTCAACTGTCGCAAATTTTAACTACGCCAGGGATTGCCTTTTCTATAGTAAATTATTCAAAAAATAATTTTCAACTGTAGCAAATTTTAATTGCGCCAGGGATTGCCTTTTCTATAGTAAATTATTCAAAAAATAATTTTTTACTGTCGCAAATTTTAATTGCGCCAGGGATTGCCTTTTCTATAGTAAATTATTCAAAAAATAATTTTTTACTGTCGCAAATTTTAAGCGCGCCAGGGATTGCCTTTTCTATAGTAAATTATTCAAAAAATAATTTTATACTGTCACAAATTTTAATTGCGCCAGGGATTGCCTTTTCTATAGTAAATTATTCAAAAAATAATTTTTTACTGTCGCAAATTTTAATTACGCCAGGGATTGCCTTTTCTATAGTAAATTATTCAAAAAATAATTTTCTACTGTCGCAAATTTTAATTACGCCAGGGATTGCCTTTTCTATAGTAAATTATTCAAAAAATAATTTTTTACTGTCGCAAATTTTAATTACGCCAGGGATTGCCTTTTCTATAGTAAATTATTCAAAAAATAATTTTTTACTGTTGCAAATTTTAAGTGGCCAGGGATTGCCTTTTCTATAGTAAATTATTCAAAAAATAATTTTCAACTGTAGCAAATTTTAATTGCGCCAGGGATTGCCTTTTCTATAGTAAATTATTCAAAAAATAATTTTTTACTGTCGCAAATTTTAATTGCGCCAGGGATTGCCTTTTCTATAGTAAATTATTCAAAAAATAATTTTTTACTGTCGCAAATTTTAAGCGCGCCAGGGATTGCCTTTTCTATAGTAAATTATTCAAAAAATAATTTTATACTGTCACAAATTTTAATTGCGCCAGGGATTGCCTTTTCTATAGTAAATTATTCAAAAAATAATTTTCAACTGTCGCAAATTTTAATTACGCCAGGGATTGCCTTTTCTATAGTAAATTATTCAAAAAATAATTTTTTACTGTCGCAAATTTTAAGTGCGCCAGGGATTGCCTTTTCTATAGTAAATTATTCAAAAAATAATTTTTTACTGTCGCAACTTTAAGTGCGCCAGGGATTGCCTTTTCTATAGTAAATTATTCAAAATATAATTTTTTACTGTCGCAAATTTTAATTGCGCCAGGGATTGCCTTTTCTATAGTAAATTATTCAAAAAATAATTTTCTACTGTCGCAAATTTTTATTGCGCCAGGGATTGCCTTTTCTATAGTACATTATTCAAAAAATAATTTTCAACTGTCGCAAATTTTAACTACGCCAGGGGTTGCCTTTTCTATAGTAAATTATTCAAAAAATAATTTTTTACTGTCGCAAATTTTAAGTGCGCCAGGGATTGCCTTTTCTATAGTAAATTATTCAAAAAATAATTTTTTACTGTCGCAAATTTTAATTGCGCCAAGGATTGCCTTTTCTATAGTAAATTATTCAAAAAATAATTTTTTACTGTCGCAAATTTTAAGTGCGCCAGGGATTGCCTTTTCTATAGTAAATTATTCAAAAAATAATTTTTTACTGTCACAAATTTTAAATGCGCCAGGGATTGCCTTTTCTATAGTAAATTATTCAAAAAATAATTTTTTACTGTCGCAAATTTTAATTACGCCAGGGATTGCCTTTTCTATAGTAAATTATTCAAAAAATAATTTTCTACTGTCGCAAATTTTAATTACGCCAGGGATTGCCTTTTCTATTGTTAATTATTCAAAAAATAATTTTTTACTGTCGCAAATTTTAATTACGCCAGGGAATGCCTTTTCTATAGTAAATTATTCAAAAAATAATTTTTTACTGTTGCAAATTTTAAGTGCGCCAGGGATTGCCTTTTCTATAGTAAATTATTCAAAAAATAATTTTTTACTGTCGCAAATTTTAATTGCGCCAGGGATTGCCTTTTCTATAGTAAATTATTCAAAAAATAATTTTCTACTGTCGCAAATTTTAATTACGCCAGGGATTGCCTTTTCTATAGTAAATTATTCAAAAAATAATTTTATACTGTCGCAAATTTTAATTACGTCAGGGATTGCCTCTTCTATAGTAAATTATACAAAAAATAATTTTTTACTGTCGCAAATTTTAATTGCGCCAGGGATTGCCTTTTCTATAGTAAATTATTCAAAAAATAGTTTTCAACTGTCGCAAATTTTAACTACGCCAGGGATTGCCTTTTCTATAGTAAATTATTCAAAAAATAATTTTCAACTGTCGCAAATTTTAATTGCGCCAGGGATTGCCTTTTCTATAGTAAATTATTCAAAAAATAATTTTTTACTGTCGCAAATTTTAATTGCGCCAGGGATTGCCTTTTCTATAGTAAATTATTCAAAAAATAATTTTTTACTGCCGCAAATTTTAAGCGCGCCAGGGATTGCCTTTCTATAGTAAATTTTGCAAAAAATAATTTTATACTGTCACAAATTTTAATTGCGCCAGGGATTGCCTTTTCTATAGTAAATTATTCAAAAAATAATTTTTTACTGTCGCAAATTTTAATTACGCCAGGGATTGCCTTTTCTATAGTAAATTATTCAAAAAATAATTTTCTACTGTCGCAAATTTTAATTTCGCCAGGGATTGCCTTTTCTATAGTAAATTATTCAAAAAATAATTTTTTACTGTCGCAAATTTTAATTACGCCAGGGATTGCCTTTTCTATAGTAAATTATTCAAAAAATAATTTTTTACTGTTGCAAATTTTAAGTGCGCCAGGGATTGCCTTTTCTATAGTAAATTATTCAAAAAATAATTTTTTACTGTCGCAAATTTTAATTGCGTCAGGGATTGCCTTTTCTATAGTAAATTATTCAAAAAATAATTTTCTACTGTCGCAAATTTTAATTACGCCAGGGATTGCCTTTTCTATAGTAAATTATTCAAAAAAAATTTTTTTACTGTCGCAAATTTTAAGTGCGCCAGGAATTGCCTTTCCTATAGTAAATTATTCAAAAAATAATTTTTTACTGTCGCAAATTTTAAGTGCGCCAGGGATTGCCTTTTCTATAGTAAATTATTCAAAAAATAATTTTCAACTGTCGCAAATTTTAATTACGCCAGGGATTGCCTTTTCTATAGTAAATTATTCAAAAAATAATTTTTTACTGTCGCAAATTTTAAGTGCGCCAGGGATTGCCTTTTCTATAGTAAATTATTCAAAAAATAATTTTTTACTGTCGCAAATTTTAATTGCGCCAGGGATTGCCTTATCTATAGTAAATTATTCAAAAAATAATTTTCTACTGTCGCAAATTTTTATTGCGCCAGGGATTGCCTTTTCAATAGTAAATTATTCAAAAAATAATTTTCAACTGTCGCAAATTTTAACTACGCCAGGGATTGCCTTTTCTATAGTAAATTATTCAAAAAATAATTTTTTACTGTCGCAAATTTTAAGTGCGCCAGGGATTGCCTTTTCTATAGTAAATTATTCAAAAAATAATTTTTTACTGTCGCAAATTTTAATTGCGCCAGGGATTGCCTTTTCTATAGTAAATTATTCAAAAAATAATTTTTTACTGTCGCAAATTTTAAGTGCGCCAGGGATTGCCTTTTCTATAGTAAATTATTCAAAAAATAATTTTTTACTGTCACAAATTTTAATTGCGCCAGGGATTGCCTTTTCTATAGTAAATTATTCAAAAAATAATTTTCAACTGTCGCAAATTTTAATTACGCCAGGGATTGCCTTTTCTATAGTAAATTATTCAAAAAATAATTTTTTACTGTCGCAAATTTTAAGTGCGCCAGGGATTGCCTTTTCTATAGTAAATTATTCAAAAAATAATTTTTTACTATCGCAACTTTAAGTGCGCCAGGGATTGCCTTTTCTATAGTAAATTATTCAAAAAATAATTTTTTACTGTCGCAAATTTTAATTGCGCCAGGGATTGCCTTTTCTATAGTAAATTATTCAAAAAATAATTTTCTACTGTCGCAAATTTTTATTGCGCCAGGGATTGCCTTTTCTATAGTAAATTATTCAAAAAATAATTTTCAACTGTCGCAAATTTTAACTACGCCAGGGATTGCCTTTTCTATAGTAAATTATTCAAAAAATAATTTTTTACTGTCGCAAATTTTAAGTGCGCCAGGGATTGCCTTTTCTATAGTAAATTATTCAAAAAATAATTTTTTACTGTCGCAAATTTTAATTGCGCCAGGCATTGCCTTTTCTATAGTAAATTATTCAAAAAATAATTTTCTACTGTCGCAAATTTTAAGTGCGCCAGGGATTGCCTTTTCTATAGTAAATTATTCAAAAAATAATTTTTTACTGTCACAAATTTTAATTGCGCCAGGTATTGCCTTTTCTATAGTAAATTATTCAAAAAATAATTTTTTACTGTGGCAAATTTTAATTACGCCAGGGATTGCCTTTTCTATAGTAAATTATTCAAAAAATAATTTTCTACTGTCGCAAATTTTAATTACGCCAGGAATTGCCTTTTCTATAGTAAATTATTCAAAAAATAATTTTTTACTGTCGCAAATTTTAATTACGCCAGGGATTGCCTTTTCTATAGTAAATTATTCAAAAAATAATTTTTTACTGTTGCAAATTTTAAGTGCGCCAGGGATTGCCTTTTCTATAGTAAATTATTCAAAAAATAATTTTTTACTGTCGCAAATTTTAATTGCGCCAGGGATTGCCTTTTCTATAGTAAATTATTCAAAAAATAATTTTCTACTGTCGCAAATTTTAATTACGCCAGGGATTGCCTTTTCTATAGTAAATTATTCAAAAAATAATTTTTTACTGTCGCAAATTTTAAGTGCGCCAGGGATTGCCTTTTCTATAGTAAATTATTCAAAAAATAATTTACTGTCGCAAATTTTAAGTGCGCCAGGGATTGCCTTTTCTATAGTAAATTATTCAAAAAATAATTTTATACTGTCGCAAATTTTAATTACGCTAGGGGTTGCCTTTTCTATAGTAAATTATTCAAAAAATAATTTTTTACTGTTGGAAATTTTAAGTGCGCCAGGGATTGCCTTTTCTATAGTAAATTGTTCAAAATATTTTTTTACTGTCGCAAATTTTTAAGTGCGCCAGGGATTGCCTTTTCTATAGTAAATTATTCAAAAAATAATTTTTTACTGTCGCAAATTTTAATTACGCCAGGGATTGCCTTTTCTATAGTAAATTATTCAAAAAATAATTTTCTACTGTCGCAAATTTTAATTACGCCAGGGATTGCCTTTTCTATAGTAAATTATTCAAAAAATAATTTTTTACTGTCGCAAATTTTAATTACGCCAGGGATTGCCTTTTCTATAGTAAATTATTCAAAAAATAATTTTCTACCGTCGCAATTTTTAAGTGCGCCAGGGATTGCCTTTTCTATAGTAAATTATTCAAAAAATAATTTTTTACTGTCGCAAATTTTAATTGCGCCAGGGATTGCCTTTTCTATAGTAAATTATTCAAAAAATAATTTTCTACTGTCGCAAATTTTAATTACGCCAGGGATTGCCTTTCTCTATAGTAAATTATTCAAAAAATAATTTTTTACTGTCGCAAATTTTAAGTGCGCCAGGGATTGCCTTTTCTATAGTAAATTATTCAAAAAATAATTTTTTACTGTTGCAAATTTTAAGTGCGCCAGGGATTGCCTTTTCTATAGTAAATTATTCAAAAAATAATTTTATACTGTCGCAAATTTTAATTACGCTAGGGGTTGCCTTTTCTATAAGTAAATTATTCAAAAAATAATTTTTTACTGTCGGAAATTTTAAGTGCGCCAGGGATTGCCTTTTCTATAGTAAATTATTCAAAAAATAATTTTTTACTGTCGCAAATTTTAAGTGCGCCAGGGATTGCCTTTTCTATAGTAAATTATTCAAAAAATAATTTTTTTACTGTCGCAATTTTAATTGCGCCAGGGATTGCCTTTTCTATAGTAAATTATTCAAAAATAATTTTCTACTGTCGCAAATTTTAATTACGCCAGGGATTGCCTTTTCTATAGTAAATTATTCAAAAAATAATTTTTTACTGTCGCAAATTTTAATTGCGCCAGGGATTGCCTTTTCTATAGTAAATTATTCAAAAAATAATTTTTTACTGTCGCAAATTTTAATTGCGCCAGGGATTGCCTTTTCTATAGTAAATTATTCAAAAATAATTTTCTACTGTCGCAAATTTTAATTACGCCAGGGATTGCCTTTTCTATAGTAAATTATTCAAAAAATAATTTTATATTGTCGCAAATTTTAATTGCGCCAGGGATTGCCTTTTCTATAGTAAATTATTCAAAAAATAATTTTTTACTGTCGCAAATTTTAATTGCGCCAGGGATTGCCTTTTCTATAGTAAATTATTCAAAAATAATTTTCTACTGTCGCAAATTTTAATTACGCCAGGGATTGCCTTTTCTATAGTAAATTATTCAAAAAATAATTTTTTACTGTCGCAATTTTAATTGCGCCAGGGATTGCCTTTTCTATAGTAAATTATTCAAAAAATAATTTTTTACTGTCGCAAATTTTAATTGCGCCAGGGATTGCCTTTTCTATAGTAAATTATTCAAAAAATAATTTTCTACTGTCGCAAATTTTAATTACGCCAGGGATTGCCTTTTCTATAGTAAATTATTCAAAAAATAATTTTATATTGTCGCAAATTTTAATTGCGCCAGGGATTGCCTTTTCTATAGTAAATTATTCAAAAAATAATTTTTACTGTCGCAAATTTTAATTGCGCCAGGGATTGCCTTTTCTATAGTAAATTATTCAAAAAATAATTTTCTACTGTCGCAAATTTTAATTACGCCAGGGATTGCCTTTTCTATAGTAAATTATTCAAAAAATAATTTTTTACTGTCGCAAATTTTAATTACGCCAGGGATTGCCTTTTCTATAGTAAATTTTGCAAAAAATAATTTTTTACTGTCGCAAATTTTAATTGCGCCAGGGATTGCCTTTTCTATAGTAAATTATTCAAAAAATAATTTTCAATTGTCGCAAATTTTAATTACGCCAGGGATTGCCTTTTCTATAGTAAATTATTCAAAAAATAATTTTTCACTGTCGCAAATTTTAATTACGCCAGGGACTGCCTTTTCTATAGTAAATTATTCAAAAAATAATTTTATACTGTCGCAAATTTTAATTACGCCAGGGATTGCCTTTTCTATAGTAAATTTTGCAAAAAATAATTTTTTACTGTCGCAAATTTTAATTGCGCCAGGGATTGCCTTTTCTATAGTAAATTATTCAAAAAATAATTTTTTACTGTCGCAAATTTTAATTGCGCCAGGGATTGCCTTTTCTATAGTAAATTATTCAAGAAATAATTTTCTACTGTCGCAAATTTTAATTACGCCAGGATTGCACTTTTCTATAGTAAATTATTCAAAAAATAATTTTTTACTGTCGCAAATTATAAGTGCGCCAGGGATTGCCTTTTCTATAGTAAATTATTCAAAAAATAATTTTATACTGTCGCAAATTTTAATTACGCCAGGGATTGCCTTTTCTATAGTAAATTATTCAAAAATAATTTTATATTGTCGCAAATTTTAATTGCGCCAGGGATTGCCTTTTCTATAGTAAATTATTCAAAAATAATTTTTTACTGTCGCAAATTTTAATTACGCCAGAAATTGCCTTTTCTATAGTAAATTATTCAAAAATAATTTTCTACTGTCGCAAATTTTAAGTGCGCCAGGGGATTGCCTTTTCTATAGTAAATTATTCAAAAAATAATTTTTTACTGGTCGCAAATTTTAATTACGCCAGGGATTGCCTTTTCTATAGTAAATTATTCAAAAAATAATTTTCTACTGTAGCAAATTTTAAATATCCCAGGGATTGCCTTTTCTATAGTAAATTTCTCACAAAATAATTTTTTACTGTCGCAAATTTTAATTGCGCCAGGGATTGCCTTTTCTATAGTATATTATTCAAAAAATAATTTTCTACTTGTCGCAAATTTTAATTACGCCAGGGATTGCCTTTTCTATAGTAAATTATTCAAAAAATAATTTTTCACTGTCGCAAATTTTAATTACGCCAAGGGACTGCCTTTTCTATAGTAAATTATTCAAAAATAATTTTATACTGTCGCAAATTTTAATTACGCCAGGGATTGCCTTTTCTATAGTAAATTTTGCAAAAAAATAATTTTTTTACTGTCGCAAATTTTAATTGCGCCAGGGATTGCCTTTTCTATAGTAAATTATTCAAAAAATAATTTTCAATTGTCGCAAATTTAATTACGCCAGAGATTGCCTTTTCTATAGTAAATTATTCAAAAAATAATTTTCTACTGTCGCAAATTTTAAGTGCGCCAGGGATTGCCTTTTCTATAGTAAATTATTCAAAAAATAATTTTCTACTGTCGCAAATTTTAAGTGCGCCAGGGATTGCCTTTTCTATAGTTAGTTATTCAAAAAATAATTTTATACTGTGGCAAATTTTAATTGCGCCAGGGATTGCCTTTTCTATAGTAAATTATTCAAAAAATAATTTTCAACTGTCGCAAATTTTAATTACGCCAGGAATTGCCTTTTCTATAGTAAATTATTCAAAAAATAATTTTTTACTGTCGCAAATTTTAATTGCGCCAGGGATTGCCTTTTCTATAGTAAATTATTCAAAAAATAATTTTCAACTGTCGCAAATTTTAATTACGCCAGGGATTGCGTTTTCTATAGTAAATTATTCAAAAAATAATTTTCTACTGTCGCAAATTTTAATTACGACAGGTATTGCCTTTTATATAGTAAATTTTTCAAAAACTAATTTTATACTGTCGCAAATTTTAAATACGCCAGCGATTGCCTTTTCTATAGTAAATTTTGCAAAAAATAATTTTCTACTGTCGCAAATTTTAATTACGCCAGGGATTGCCTTTTCTACAGTAAATTTTTCAAAAAATAATTTTTTACTGTCGCAAATTTTAATTGCGCCAAGGATTGCCTTTTCTATAGTAAATTATTCAAAAAATAATTTTTTACTGTCGCAAATTTTAATTGCGCCAGGGATTGCCTTTTCTATAGTAAATTATTCAAAAAATAATTTTCAACTGTCGCAAATTTTAATTACGCCAGGGATTGCCTTTTCTATAGTAAATTATTCAAAAAATAATTTTTTTACTGTCGCAAATTTTAATTACGCCAGGGATTGCCTTTTCTATAGTAAATTATTCAAAAAATAATTTTTTACTGTCGCAAATTTTAATTACGCCAGGGATTGCCTTTTCTATAGTAAATTATTCAAAAAATAATTTTCTACTGTCGCAAATTTTATTTACGCCAGGGATTGCCTTTTCTATAGTAAATTATTCAAAAAATAATTTTCAACTGTCGCAAATTTTAATTACGCCAGGGATTGCCTTTTCTATAGTAAATTATTCAAAAAATAATTTTTTTACTGTCGCAAATTTTAAGTGCGCCAGGGATTGCCTTTTCTACAGTAAATTATTCAAAAAATAATTTTATACTGTCGTAAATTTTAATTGCGCCAGGGATTGCCTTTTCTATAGTAAATTTCTCACAAAATAATTTTTTACTGTCGCAAATTTTAATTACGCCAGGGATTGCCTTTTCTATAGTTAAATTATTCAAAAAATAATTTTCTACTGTCGCAATTTTATTTACGCCAGGGATTGCCTTTTCTATAGTAAATTATTCAAAAAATAATTTTCAACTGTCGCAAATTTTAATTACGCCAGGGATTGCCTTTTCTATAGTAAATTTATTCAAAAAATAATTTTCTACTGTCGCAAATTTTAATTACGCCAGGGATTGCCTTTTCTATATTAAATTATTCAAAAAATAATTTTATAGTGTCGCAAATTTTAATTACGCCAGGGATTGACTTTTCTATAGTAAATTTTGTAAAAAATAATTTTTTACTGTCGCAAATTTTAATTGCGCCAGGGATTGCCTTTTCTATAGTAAATTATTCAAAAAATAATTTTCAACTGTCGCAATTTTAATTACGCCAGGGATTGCCTTTTCTATAGTAAATTATTCAAAAAATAATTTTTTACTGTCGCAAATTTTAAGGGCGCCAGGGATTGCCTTTTCTATAGTAAATTATTCAAAAAATAATTTTATAATGTCGCAAATTTTAATTACGCCAGGGATTGCCTTTTCTATAGTAAATTATTCAAAAAATAATTTTTTTACTGTCGCAAATTTTAATTGCGCCAGGGATTGCCTTTTCTATAGTAAATTATTCAAAAAATAATTTTCTACTGTCGCAAATTTTTAATTACGCCAGGGATTGCCTTTTCTATAGTAAATTATTCAAAAATAATTTTCTACTGTCGCAAATTTTATTTACGCCAGGGATTGCCTTTTCTATAGTAAATTATTCAAAAAATAATTTTCAACTGTCGCAAATTTTAATTACGCCAGGGATTGCCTTTTCTATAGTAAATTATTCAAAAATAATTTTCTACTGTCGCAAATTTTAATTACGCCAGGGATTGCCTTTTCTATAGTAAATTATTCAAAAAATAATTTTATACTGTCGCAAATTTTAATTACGCCAGGGATTGCCTTTTCTATAGTAAATTTTGCAAAAAATAATTTTTTTACTGTCGCAAATTTTAATTGCGCCAGGGATTGCCTTTTCTATAGTAAATTATTCAAAAAATAATTTTCAACTGTCGCAAATTTTAATTACGCCAGGGATTGCCTTTTCTATAGTAAATTATTCAAAAATAATTTTCTACTGTCGCAAATTTTAATTACGCCAGGGATTGCCTTTTTCTATAGTAAATTATTCAAAAAATAATTTTTTACTGTCGCAAATTTTAATTGCGCCAGGGATTGCTTTTTCTATAGTAAATTATTCAAAAAATAATTTTCTACTGTCGCAAATTTTAAGTGCGCCAGGGATTGCCTTTTCTATAGCAAATTATTCAAAAAAAATTTTCTACTGTCGCAAATTTTAATTGCGCCAGGGATTGCCTTTTCTATAGTAAATTATTCAAAAAATAATTTTCAACTGTCGGAAATTTTAATTACGCCAGGGATTGCCTTTTCTATAGTAAATTATTCAAAAAATAATTTTCTACTGTCGCAAATTTTAATTACGCCAGGGATTGCCTTTTCTACAGTAAATTATTCAAAAAATAATTTTCAACTGTCGCAAATTTTAATTACGCCAGGGGATTGCCCTTTTCTATAGTAAATTATTCAAAAATAATTTTTTACTGTCGCAAATTTTAAGTGCGCCAGGGATTGCCTTTTCTATAGTAAATTATTCAAAAATAATTTTATACTGTCGCAAATTTTAATTACGCCAGGGATTGACTTTCTATAGTAAATTATTCAAAAAATAATTTTTTACTGTCGCAAATTTTAATTGCGCCAGGGATTGCCTTTTTTATAGTAAATTATTCAAAAAATAATTTTCTACTGTCGCAAATTTTAATTACGCCAGGGATTGCCTTTTCTATAGTAAATTATTCAAAAAATAATTTTTTACTGTCGCAAATTTTAATTGCGCCAGGGATTGCCTATTCTATAGTAAATTATTCAAAAATAATTTTCTACTGTCGCAAATTTTAAGTGCGCCAGGGATTGCCTTTTCTATAGCAAATTATTCAAAAAATAATTTTCTACTGTCGCAAATTTTAAGTGCGCCAGGGATTGCCTTTTCTACAGTAAATTTTTCAAAATATTAATTTTTTACTGTCGAAAATTTTAATTACGCCAGGGATTGCCTTTTCTATAGTAAATTATGCAAAAAATAATTTTTTACTGTCGCAAATTTTAATTTCGCCAGGGATTGCCTTTTCTACAGTAAATTTTTCAAAAAATAATTTTTTACTGTCGCAAATTTTAATTGCGCCAGGGATTGCCTTTTCTATAGTAAATTATTCAAAAAATAATTTTTTACTGTCGCAAATTTTAATTGCGCCAGGGATTGCCTTTTCTATAGTAAATTATTCAAAAAATAATTTTCAACTGTCGCAAATTTTAATTACGCCAGGGATTGCCTTTTCTATAGTAAATTATTCAAAAAATAATTTTATACTGTCGCAAATTTAATTGCGCCAGGGATTGCCTTTTCTATAGTAAATTTCTCACAAAATAATTTTTTTACTGTCGCAAATTTTAATTACGCCTGGGATTGCCTGTTTTATAGTAAATTATTCAAAAATAATATTCTACTGTCGCAAATTTTAATTACGCCAGGGATTGCCTTTTCTATAGTAAATTATTCAAAAAATAATTTTATACTGTCGCAAATTTTAATTACGCCAGGGATTGCCTTTTCTATAGTAAATTATTCAAAAAATAATTTTTTACTGTCGCAAATTTTAATTGCGCCAGGGATTGCCTTTTCTATAGTAAATTATTCAAAAAATAATTTTATACTGTCGCAAATTTTAATTACGCCAGGGATTGCCTTTTCTATAGTAAATTATTCAAAAAATAATTTTCTACTGTCGCAATTTTAATTGCGCCAGGGATTGCCTTTTCTACAGTAAATTTTTCAAAAAATAATTTCTACTGTCGCAAATTTTAATTGCGCCAGGGATTGCCTTTTCTACAGTAAATTATTCAAAAAAATAATTTTCTACTGTCGCAAATTTTAATTGCGCCAGTGATTGCCTTTTCTACAGTAAATTTTTCAAAAATAATTTTCTACTGTCGCAAATTTTAATTGCGCCAAGGGATTGCCTTTTCTACAGTAAATTTTTCAAAAAATAATTTTACTACTGTCGCAAATTTTATTTGCGCCAGGGATTGCCCTTTTCTACAGTAAATTTTTCAAAATTAATTTTATACTGTCGCAAATTTTAAATACGCCAGGGATTGCCTTTTCTATAGTAAATTATTCAAAAATAATTTTTTACTGTCGCAAATTTTAATTACGCCAGGGATTGCCCTTTCTATAGTAAATTATTCAAAAAATAATTTTTTACTGTCGCAAATTTTAATTAAGCCAGGGATTGCCTTTTTCTATAGTAAATTATTCAAAAAATAATTTTCAACTGTCGCAAATTTTAATTACGCCAGGGATTGCCTTTTCTATAGTAAATTATTCAAAAATAATTTTTTACTGTCGCAAATTTTAAGTGCGCCAGGGATTGCCTTTTCTATAGTAAATTATTCAAAAAATAATTTTATACTGTCGCAAATTTTTTAATTACGCCAGGGATTACCTTTTCTATAGTAAATTATTCAAAAAATAATTTTCTATTGTCGCGTATTTTAATTACGCCAGGGATTGCCTTTTTTATAGTAAATTATTCAAAAAATAATTTTTTAATGTCGCAAATTTTAAGTGCGCCAGGGATTGCACTTTCTATAGTAAATTATTCAAAAATAATTTTCTACTGTCGCAAATTTTAATTACGCCAGGGATTGCCTTTTCTATAGTAAATTATTCAAAAAATTATTTTTTACTGTCGCAAATTTTAATTGCGCCAGGGATTGCCTTTTCTATAGTAAATTATTCAAAAAAAATAATTTTTTACTGTCGCAAATTTTAATTGCGCCAGGATTGCCTTTTCTATAGTAAATTTTGCAAAAAATAATTTTTTACTATCGCAAATTTTAATTACGCCAGGGGATTGCCTTTT
This sequence comes from Dioctria linearis, assembly GCA_963930735.1. Taxonomy (NCBI): domain Eukaryota; kingdom Metazoa; phylum Arthropoda; class Insecta; order Diptera; family Asilidae; genus Dioctria; species Dioctria linearis. The sequence goes on from CAWVNZ010000692.1 coordinate 49,878, forward strand.
CTACAGTAGATTTTTCAAAAAATAATTTTTTACTGTCGCAAATTTTAATTGTGCCAGGATTGCCATTTTCTATAGTAAATTATTCAAAAAATAATTTTTTACTGTCGCAAATTTTAATTGCGCAGGGATTGCCTTTTCTATAGTAAATTATTCAAAAAATAATTTTCTACTGTCGCAATTTTAATTGCGCAAGGGATTGCCTTTTCTATAGTAAATTATTCAAAAAATAATTTTCAACTGTCGCAAATTTTAATTACGCCAGGGATTGCCTTTTCTATAGTAAATTACTCAAAAAATAATTTTTTACTGTCCCCAATTTTTAATTACGCCAGGGATTGCCTTTTATATAGTAAATTGTTCAAAAAATAATTTTTACTGTCGCAAATTTTAATTACGCCAGGGATTGCCTTTTCTATAGTAAATTATTCAAAAAATAATTTTCTACTGTCGCAAATTTTTAATTGCGCCAGGGATTGCCTTTTTCTATAGTAATTTTGCAAAAAATAATTTTTTACTATCGCAAATTTTAATTACGCCAGGGATTGCCTTTTCTACAGTAGATTTTTCAAAAAAATAATTTTTTACTGTCGCAAATTTTAATTGTGCCAGGGATTGCCTTTTCTATAGTAAATTATTCAAAAAATAATTTTTTGCTGTCGCAAATTTTAATTGCGCCAGGGATTGCCTTTTCTATAGTAAATTATTCAAAAAAATAATTTTCAACTGTCGCAAATTTTAATTACGCCAGGGAATGCCTTTTCTATAGTAAATTATTCAAAAAATAATTTTTTACTGTCGCAAATTTTAATTACGCCCAGGGATTGCCTTTTCTATAGTAAATTATTCAAAAAATAAGTTTTTTACTGTCGCAAATTTTAATTACGCCAGGGATTGCCTTTTCTATAGTAAATTATCCAAAAAATAATTTTCAACTGTAGCAAATTTAATGGCGCCAGGGATTGCCTTTTCTATAGTAAATTATTCAAAAAATAATTTTTTTACTGTCGCAAATTTTAATTGCGCCAGGGATTGCCTTTTCTATAGTAAATTATTCAAAAAATAATTTTTTACTGTCGCAAATTTTAAGCGCGCCAGGGATTGCCTTTTCTATAGTAAATTATTCAAAAAATAATTTTATACTGTCACAAAATTTTTAATTGCGCCAGGGATTGCCTTTTCTATAGTAAATTATTCTAAAAATAATTTTCAACTGTCGCAAATTTTAATTACGCCAGGATTGCCTTTTCTATAGTAAATTATTCAAAAAATAATTTTTTACTGTCGCAAATTTTAAGTGCGCCAGGGATTGCCTTTTCTATAGTAAATTATTCAAAAAATAATTTTTTACTGTCGCAACTTTAAGTGCGCCAGGATTGCCTTTTCTATAGTAAATTATTCAAAATATAATTTTTTACTGTCGCAAATTTTTAATTGCGCCAGGGATTGCCTTTTCTATAGTAAAATTATTCAAAAAATAATTTTCTACTGTCGCAAATTTTTATTGCGCCAGGGATTGCCTTTTCTATAGTACATTATTCAAAAAATAATTTTCAACTGTCGCAAATTTTAACTACGCCAGGGATTGCCTTTTCTATAGTAAATTATCAAAAAAATAATTTTTTACTGTCGCAAATTTTAAGTGCGCCAGGGATTGCCTTTTCTATAGTAAATTATTCAAAAAATAATTTTTACTGTCGGCAAATTTTAATTGCGCCAGGGATTGCCTTTTCTATAGTAAATTATTCAAAAAATAAATTTTTTACTGTCGCAAATTTTAAGTGCGCCAGGGATTGCCTTTTCTATAGTAAATTATTCAAAAAATAATTTTTTACTGTCACAAATTTTAAATGCGCCAGGGATTGCCTTTTCTATAGTAAATTATTCAAAAAATAATTTTTTACTGTCGCAAATTTTAATTACGCCAGGGATTGCCTTTTCTATAGTAAATTATTCAAAAAATAATTTTCTACTGTCGCAAATTTTAATTACGCCAGGATTGCCTTTTCTATTTTTAATTATTCAAAAAATAATTTTTTACTGTCGCAAATTTTTAATTACGCCAGGGAATGCCTTTTCTATAGTAAATTATTCAAAAAATAATTTTTTACTGTTGCAAATTTTAAGTGCGCCAGGGATTGCCTTTTCTATAGTAAATTATTCAAAAAATAATTTTTTACTGTCGCAAATTTTAATTGCGCCAGGGATTGCCTTTTCTATAGTAAATTATTCAAAAAATAATTTTCTACTGTCGCAAATTTTAATTACGCCAGGGATTGCCTTTTCTATAGTAAATTATTCAAAAAATAATTTTTATACTGTCGCAAATTTTAATTACGTCAGGGATTGCTTTTCTATAGTAAATTATACAAAAAATAATTTTTTACTGTCGCAAAATTTTAATTGCCGCAGGATTGCCTTTTCTATAGTAAATTATTCAAAAAATAGTTTTCAACTGTCGCAAATTTTAACTACGCCAGGGGATTGCCCTTATCTATAGTAAATTATTCAAAAAATAATTTTCAACTGTCGCAAATTTTAATTGCGCCAGGGATTGCCTTTTCTATAGTAAATTATTCAAAAAATAATTTTTTACTGTCGCAAATCTTAATTGCGCCAGGGATTGCCTTTTCTATTATTCAAAAAATAATTTTTTACTGCCGCAAATTTTAAGCGCGCCAGGGATTGCCTTTCTATAGTAAATTTTGCAAAAAATAATTTTATACTGTCACAAATTTTAATTGCGCCAGGGATTGCCTTTTCTATAGTAAATTATTCAAAAAATAATTTTTTACTGTCGCAAATTTTAATTACGCCAGAGATTGCCTTTTCTATAGTAAATTATTCAAAAAATAATTTTCTACTGTCGCAAATTTTAATTTCGCCAGGGATTGCCTTTTCTATAGTAAATTATTCAAAAAATAATTTTTTACTGTCGCAAATTTTAATTACGCCAGGGATTGCCTTTTCTATAGTAAATTATTCAAAAAATAATTTTTTACTGTTGCAAATTTTAAGTGCGCCAGGGATTGCCTTTTCTATAGTAAATTATGCAAAAAATAATTTTTTACTGTCGCAAATTTTAATTGCGTCAGGGATTGCCTTTTCTATAGTAAATTATTCAAAAAATAATTTTCTACTGTCGCAAATTTTAATTATGCCAGGGATTGCCTTTTCTATAGTAAATTATTCAAAAAAAAATTTTTTACTGTCGCAAATTTTAAGTGCGCCAGGAATTGCCTTTCCTATAGTAAATTATTCAAAAAATAATTTTTTACTGTCGCAAATTTTAAGTGCGCCAGGGATTGCCTTTTCTATAGTAAATTATTCAAAAAATAATTTTCAACTGTCGCAAATTTTAATTACGCCAGGGATTGCCTTTTCTATAGTAAATTATTCAAAAAATAATTTTTTACTGTCGCAAATTTTATGTGCGCCAGGGATTGCCTTTTCTATAGTAAATTATTCAAAAAATAATTTTTTTCTGTCGCAACTTTAAGTGCGCCAGGGATTGCCTTTTCTATAGTAAATTATTCAAAAAATAATTTTTTACTGTCGCAAATTTTAATTGCGCCAGGGATTGCCTTTTCTATAGTAAATTATTCAAAAAATAATTTTCTACTGTCGCAAATTTTTATTGCGCCAGGGATTGCCTTTTCAATAGTAAATTATTCAAAAAATAATTTTCAACTGTCGCAAATTTTAACTACGCCAGGGATTGCCTTTTCTATAGTAAATTATTCAAAAAATAATTTTTTACTGTCGCAAATTTTAAGTGCGCCAGGGATTGCCTTTTCTATAGTAAATTATTCAAAAAATAATTTTTTACTGTCGCAAATTTTAATTGCGCCAGGGATTGCCTTTTCTATAGTAAATTATTCAAAAAATAATTTTTTACTGTCGCAAATTTTAAGTGCGCCAGGGATTGCCTTTTCTATAGTAAATTATTCAAAAAATAATTTTTTACTGTCACAAATTTTAATTGCGCCAGGGATTGCCTTTTCTATAGTAAATTATTCAAAAAATAATTTTCAACTGTCGCAAATTTTAGTTACGCCAGGGATTGCCTTTTCTATAGTAAATTATTCAAAAAATAATTTTTTACTGTCGCAAATTTTAAGAGCGCCAGGGATTGCCTTTTCTATAGTAAATTATTCAAAAAATAATTTTTTACTATCGCAACTTTAAGTGCGCCAGGGATTGCCTTTTCTATAGTAAATTATTCAAAAAATAATTTTTTACTGTCGCAAATTTTAATTGCGCCAGGGATTGCCTTTTCTATAGTAAATTATTCAAAAAATAATTTTCTACTGTCGCAAATTTTTATTGCGCCAGGGATTGCCTTTTCTATAGTAAATTATTCAGAAAGTAATTTTCAACTGTCGCAAATTTTAACTACGCCAGGGATTGCCTTTTCTATAGTAAATTATTCAAAAAATAATTTTTTACTGTCGCAAATTTTAAGTGCGCCAGGGATTGCCTTTTCTATAGTAAATTATTCAAAAAATAATTTTTTACTGTCGCAAATTTTAATTGCGCCAGGCATTGCCTTTTCTATAGTAAATTATTCAAAAAATAATTTTCTACTGTCGCAAATTTTAAGTGCGCCAGGGATTGCCTTTTCTATAGTAAATTATTCAAAAAATAATTTTTTACTGTCACAAATTTTAATTGCGCCAGGGATTGCCTTTTCTATAGTAAATTATTCAAAAAATAATTTTTTACTGTGGCAAATTTTAATTACGCCAGGGATTGCCTTTTCTATAGTAAATTATTCAAAAAATAATTTTCTACTGTCGCAAATTTTAATTACGCCAGGGATTGCCTTTTCTATAGTAAATTATTCAAAAAATAATTTTTTACTGTCGCAAATTTTAATTACGCCAGGGATTGCCTTTTCTATAGTAAATTATTCAAAAAATAATTTTTTACTGTTGCAAATTTTAAGTGCGCAGGGATTGCCTTTTCTATAGTAAATTATTCAAAAAATAATTTTTTACTGTCGCAAATTTTAATTGCGCCAGGGATTGCCTTTTCTATAGTAAATTATTCAAAAAATAATTTTCTACTGTCGCAAATTTTAATTACGCCAGGGATTGCCTTTTCTATAGTAAATTATTCAAAAAATAATTTTTTACTGTCGCAAATTTTAAGTGCGCCAGGGATTGCCTTTTCTATAGTAAATTATTCAAAAAATAATTTTTTACTGTCGCAAATTTTAAGTGCGCCAGAGATTGCCTTTTCTATAGTAAATTATTCAAAAAATAATTTTATACTGTCGCAAATTTTAATTACGCTAGGGGTTGCCTTTTCTATAGTAAATTATTCAAAAAATAATTTTTTACTGTTGGAAATTTTAAGTGCGCCAGGGATTGCCTTTTCTATAGTAAATTGTTCAAAAAATAATTTTTTACTGTCGCAAATTTTAAGTGCGCCAGGGATTGCCTTTTCTATAGTAAATTATTCAAAAAATAATTTTCTACCGTCGCAATTTTTAAGTGCGCCAGGGATTGCCTTTTCTATAGTAAATTATTCAAAAAATAATTTTTTACTGTCGCAAATTTTAATTGCGCCAGGGATTGCCTTTTCTATAGTAAATTATTCAAAAAATAATTTTTTACTGTCGCAAATTTTAATTGCGCCAGGGATTGCCTTTTCTATAGTAAATTATTCAAAAAATAATTTTCAACTGTCGCAAATTTTAATTACGCCAGGGATTGCGTTTTCTATAGTAAATTATTCAAAAAATAATTTTCTACTGTCGCAAATTTTAATTACGACAGGTATTGCCTTTTATATAGTAAATTTTTCAAAAACTAATTTTATACTGTCGCAAATTTTAAATACGCCAGCGATTGCCTTTTCTATAGTAAATTTTGCAAAAAATAATTTTCTACTGTCGCAAATTTTAATTACGCCAGGGATTGCCTTTTCTACAGTAAATTTTTCAAAAAATAATTTTTTACTGTCGCAAATTTTAATTGCGCCAGGGATTGCCTTTTCTATAGTAAATTATTCAAAAAATAATTTTTTACTGTCGCAAATTTTAATTGCGCCAGGGATTGCCTTTTCTATAGTAAATTATTCAAAAAATAATTTTCAACTGTCGCAAATTTTAATTACGCCAGGGATTGCCTTTTCTATAGTAAATTATTCAAAAAATAATTTTTTACTGTCGCAAATTTTAATTACGCCAGGGATTGCCTTTTCTATAGTAAATTATTCAAAAAATAATTTTTTACTGTCGCAAATTTTAATTACGCCAGGGATTGCCTTTTTCTATAGTAAATTATTCAAAAAATAATTTTCTACTGTCGCAAATTTTATTTACGCCAGGGATTGCCTTTTCTATAGGAAATTATTCAAAAAATAATTTTCAACTGTCGCAAATTTTAATTACGCCAGGGATTGCCTTTTCTATAGTAAATTATTCAAAAAATAATTTTTTACTGTCGCAAATTTTAAGTGCGCCAGGGATTGCCTTTTCTACAGTAAATAATTCAAAAAATAATTTTATACTGTCGTAAATTTTAATTACGACAGGTATTGCCTTTTATATAGTAAATTTTTCAAAAACTAATTTTATACTGTCGCAAATTTTAAATACGCCAGCGATTGCCTTTTCTATAGTAAATTTTGCAAAAAATAATTTTCTACTGTCGCAAATTTTAATTACGCCAGGGATTGCCTTTTCTATAGTAAATTATTCAAAAAATAATTTTTTACGGTCGCAAATTTTAATTACGCCAGGGATTGCCTTTTCTATAGTAAATTATTCAAAAAATAATTTTCTACCGTCGCAATTTTTAAGTGCGCCAGGGATTGCCTTTTCTATAGTAAATTATTCAAAAAATAATTTTTTACTGTCGCAAATTTTAATTGCGCCAGGGATTGCCTTTTCTATAGTAAATTATTCAAAAAATAATTTTCTACTGTCGCAAATTTTAATTACGCCAGGGATTGCCTTTTCTATAGTAAATTATTCAAAAAATAATTTTTTACTGTCGCAAATTTTAAGTGCGCCAGGGATTGCCTTTTCTATAGTAAATAATTCAAAAAATAATTTTTTACTGTCGCAAATTTTAAGTGCGCCAGGGATTGCCTTTTCTATAGTAAATTATTCAAAAAATAATTTTATACTGTCGCAAATTTTAATTACGCTAGGGGTTGCCTTTTCTATAGTAAATTATTCAAAAAATAATTTTTTACTGTCGGAAATTTTAAGTGCGCCAGGGATTGCTTTTCTATAGTAAATTATTCAAAAAATAATTTTTTACTGTCGCAAATTTTAAGTGCGCCAGGGATTGCCTTTTCTATAGTAAATTATTCAAAAAATAATTTTTTACTGTCGCAAATTTTAATTGCGCCAGGGATTGCCTTTTCTATAGTAAATTATTCAAAAAATAATTTTCTACTGTCGCAAATTTTAATTACGCCAGGGATTGCCTTTTCTATAGTAAATTATTCAAAAAATAATTTTTTACTGTCGCAAATTATAAGTGCGCCAGGGATTGCCTTTTCTATAGTAAATTATTCAAAAAATAATTTTATACTGTCGCAAATTTTAATTACGCCAGGGATTGCCTTTTCTATAGTAAATTATTCAAAAAATAATTTTATATTGTCGCAAATTTTAATTGCGCCAGGGATTGCCTTTTCTATAGTAAATTATTCAAAAAATAATTTTTTACTGTCGCAAATTTTAATTGCGCCAGGGATTGCCTTTTCTATAGTAAATTATTCAAAAAATAATTTTCAACTGTCGCAAATTTTAATTACGCCAGGGATTGCCTTTTCTATAGTAAATTATTCAAAAAATAATTTTTTACTGTCGCAAATTTTAATTACGCCAGGGATTGCCTTTTCTATAGTAAATTATTCAAAAAATAATTTTTTACTGTCGCAAATTTTAATTACGCCAGGGATTGCCTTTTCTATAGTAAATTATTCAAAAAATAATTTTTTACTGTCGCAAATTTTAATTACGCAGGGATTGCCTTTTCTATAGTAAATTATTCAAAAAATAATTTTTTACTGTCGCAAATTTTAATTACGCCAGGGATTGCCTTTTCTATAGTAAATTATTCAAAAAATAATTTTCTACTGTCGCAAATTTTATTTACGCC